>PVKC010004712.1:0-34982 GCA_004027635.1 Crocidura indochinensis
TTAGGAATACAGGAAGAAAATCACAAATTGGCTGAGGAAGCTAGCTATTAGCCACCAGCCATCTACATAGGTATCCCCTGAGTAACCTTCCTTAGCACTCAGTTACTTAACTACCACATACCTCCATTGACTTAGCTCTACATTGGGAATAATAGAGCCTGCGGCTCTGCATGGTAGAGGCTGAGCAAAGCTATTGCAAAACAGTTACAATAGCACCTGGAATAATAGCCAATGATATCAGCCATTATGTAAATTGTTACTAAGTAATTTTAGCACTCCTTTATAAAATGTTCTCTCTAAAGGCTGGAGAGATAGCGTGGAGGTAGGGTGTTTGCCTTGCATGCAGAAGGGTGGCAGATCGAATCCTGGCATCCCATATGGTCCCCTGATCCTGCCAAGAGCAATTTCTGAGCATAGAGCCAGGAGTGATCCCTGAGCAACCCCAGGTAAAACCCAAAAACAAAAACAAAATCAAACCAAAATTTAGAGAATCTTACTCAACCCACTTGCTTCTATTGGAAAGGGTTGCTGAGTTACAAAAAATAAGAGGCTCAAGGCTTCTCTTTCCATCCAAACCTGGAGGGCCATAGCTGGTAAGTGATCTGGAAATATTTATACCAGTAACTTATACAACTGAATTCAGAAAAAAAAGTGTTAATGCCACATCAAGAGTCCTTATTAACCAGCCTCTAGCATTAAAATGGTTAATGTTAGGGATGTTTGGTCAGACATAATTGCAGAACCAAGTTAAACCATATGCACAGACATTTTCACTACTGTTATTACCAAAACATCCAAGAAGAAATTTCTAAGACCATAACAGACCTTTCCTCCATCTGTATTATAAAATTGAAAGTTCTGGGACTGGAGAGGTAACACAGTGCTAGGATTTGCCTTGCATGCACTGACCCTGGGCAGACCCAGGGTTCATTCCTGCATCTCATATGTTCCCTAGAGTCTGTCAGGAGCAATTTCTGAGCACAGAACCAGAAGTAACCCTTGAGCACCACTGGGTGTGGCCCAAATACAACAACAACAACAACAATAATAATAATAAACTGAAAGTTCTTAAAACAATGCAAGGAGCTGCTAGATAATGACCTCCAACTAGGGACCAGATTCAATGGAAAAAATATTAATCAAAGTGAATTCAAGGGGCCAGAGAGATAACACAGCAGTAGGGCATTACATGCCTTGCATATAGATGGTGGTTAAAATCCCCACATCACACATGGCCCCCCACCCCATCTCACCCCCGTGCGTGCCAGGAGCTATTTCTGTTCACAGAATCAGGATTAACCCCTGACCCTGAGTGCCGCCTGGTGTGATCCAAAAAACCAAACCAAAAAAAAAAAAAAAAAAAAACCAAAGTGAATTTAAGAGGAAATGAAAACAGAAATTATAGGAGACATACACAAGCAAGCACTTTGAATTTTTCTAGGAAAAGAAATGGGTAGAAGCTGGATGTACAGGTCATCTTTCTCAATTGGCAGATATTTGCATTCCTTATGGAAAGAGCCAGTGTCAGAGAAAAAGGCAAATGCATCAAGGGAATAAAAAAAAAAAAAAAGAAAGAAAAAAAGAACTGCTGAGTAGGCAAGAAGTAATAGAATAGTGGTATCTAGGCTGGGGCCATTACCCCAACCAGAAGTAAGCAGAGGTCACCAGATGGGTTGTTGTGATTGGCTGGGACAGATTAACTCAACTTTAAATCATCAGGAACTGTTCTCAAAAACTGGTTGCCTACAAACTCCAAGCAATGCAATCAACACCATCCACCCATCAAAATGAAAACCTCTGCCATGGTGAGCAACTTTGAGGTACCTGCCAAATTCCTCAATGTTGGGAATGTAAGATGGGTTTCCTATTCTTAGATACTGTTATATGAAAATGCAGTGGTATTTACTTCCCTGAATTTCCTGGCCATCTTTCCCAACCTTGGCTTTTTCTGTACTGCTTTACACAACAGTGGTTAGACTCTAAGCATTAAGCAAAGCAATGAAGCAAAATGATCCTGATCCTTTTGTGGCTTGAGAAGTTAAAAGAGACAGATACACACAAAAACCACATGAAATGTTCCACTGGATAAAACATAAACTGATTAGGCTTGCAGCCCTGAAGCTACAGAAGTCTCTCCAAAGCTCTAATCTGGAGACAAGATTAGAAACACCCTCAGTCCATGAAATCCGAAGACCCAATGACCAATTCATGGTTATGTTCCTAGGAAAGTTTCACCAAAAAATACCTCACACATGATCCAGTCGAAAGGTCAGTATTCTTCAGGCACATGTAAATCTTCAAATCTGAGCAATTAACCCTGCACACATCTGCCCCCATAACAGCTATCCGATAATGACAAAAAACAGCCTCCTTTAAACACAAAATGGGGGGACAGACATGAATGCTGGACTCTGCAGTGCATCTGTGATTCACAAATATTTATAGCCATCATAAAGTCAAGAACCTTCAGGACAATAATATGCTCGGCCGACTCTCACCTCAATGAGGGATAAAATATGTCACGTCTTATACAGAAAAGACAAGAAAAGAGAGAAAGCAAGGACATCCCTGTTACATGCATTCTTATGGGGAAGGTAGAAGCAAATGAGTCCCCATGATTGAACTTTGGTAATAGGAGAATAAGGCTCATGAAGTAGACCAGACTTTCTATGCTTCACAGACATCTGGCTGACCAGCTGACAGGACAGAAGGAAGAAAAGAGACATCCAGAGTATTCATATTAATTACACTACTAACAATGACAAGTTAAACCTTTATCCCCAAATACAACTAAGTAGAATCGTCAAGCAAGGAATAGGTTTTATGTCTATTATATAATCACATACCTAGAAAAGCATTGCAAATATCAGAACATAAAATATCCCATCAGCACTCAGATACTGAGACACTGACAGTTAACTCAGAAAGAACTACTTTTAACCCCCAAATTATGTTTTAGTTTTCCATCTTGTTTATAAATACTGCATGATCTATGCTACTCTCCAATTATATATAGCCAGTCTTCCCCTCTATTTTGCAGTTAAGAGAACTAAAAAACCAAGAATTAAGATGCAGAGCTAAGTGAGGGCTTCATGTGACATATCTTCCTTTTTTCTATCAAGTCCAATTCCTTTCAGAGGTTGGACAGTTATCACAGAGGAGGCCGAGAGGAGAGGACTCTGAAGACTAAGGTTAAGAAATACTCCAGAAAGCATAGAGTCTATGAGTGGGTCTTTGGAAAAACTCAAACACACAAGCTAGATGGGATGGGGCTGGAGTGATAGCAGAGTGGTAGGGCATTTGCCTTGTTCATGGATAAACCAGGACAGACCAGGGTTTAAGTCCCAGCATCCCACATGGTCCCCCAAGCCTCCCTGGAGGGATTTCTGAGCACAAAGCCAGGAGTAACCCCTGAGCACCACCTGGTGTGACTCCAAAACTAAAAACAAACAAATCAATGTTTTTTTCTTCAAAAACAGATAGATGGGATGGTGGGGATTGGTGACCTAGTTTTGGTCTGGTCAAAGGCCCAAGGAACCAAGAACACATGTGGAAGATTATCCAGGATCTCTAGAAACATTGAAAAGAGCTTGCACCTTACCCAAAAGAAAATTCCAGAACTGCTAAGCAAGATGATGTTGGAGGATCCAGGAACTCAAAAGAGGTGCAGAAAACAGAGTAAAACTAAAGCAGGCAGCAGGCAAGGCAGTATGGCCCAGAGGGTGCAGTGTCTCCTCTTCAGGCAGGCCAACAGCCCAAAACCACCTTATAAATAGAGGACACACCTTATAAAAAATCTGCTCATTTGACACCAATTTTAGGTTTGGGGTCATATCTAATGGTGCTCAGGGCTTAACCCTGGCAGTACTCAGAGAAATGTAGTTCCACAGATTAAACATAGGTCTCTATTTAAGGCAAGCACATTAAATCCTGTACTAAAAATGGTTCCTTCACCACCATTTTAAACAGGGAACAAAAAGGCTTTCACTAAACCCCATCTCCAAGCATCCCCATCTGGCTCTTTTACTTTCCCTTCTGGACTTTTTACTCACCAAGTTGGAAAAAGGTAATGGTCCTGTTTCCTCAGTCATGAATCACAAGGAAGGGGCCACAACCACCGGGCAGTGAAAGTCCAATTCTCACACAGCAACACTTCAAAAGAGAAAAGAAAAATATTCAATTAACACCTTTTAAAAAGTCTGTGGTCTATGATCATTGCTTAATAATTCTAGAAAGTCTCATGAGAGTCCTGTATAAACAGTGCCAAGTGCTTCAGTAATGCAAAATTGAAAGTACAGTGACCCAAGACAGCTCAGAAAGATCCCACATGTAAGGCCCTATCTCACTACCCCAGGTACCATGGGTTTCTATTCCTCAGCACAAAAGGAGGGGAAAACTCAAACATTGATTACACAGGAAAGTTCATTTCATGGAAACATTTTTATATCCACCAGTCATCACTTCTATTTAATTACATTGAGTAGACTGGAAATCAAATCCAGGTCTGTTGTAAAAATTTAATCTATTTATGGTGTTGTCCCTCTCATGCCACTTGGGAAAAACTCGAGTAAGTCCTGCATTTCAAGAGCAAGAGATAGAGGTAAACAGTATATAAACTGTATAGACCAGAAAACAATATCCAGAAAAATAGAGATGAGGGCCAGAGGACAGGTCCATACCAGAAAACTTGACACAAAATGCTATGAGTTCAATGAGGGCAGAGAAGAGACCACTATGATAATGAGAGTTGCAACAGATCACTTGGACAAGAACTGGGTGCTAAAAAGAGATAAAGTGATATGCATGGTACCCCTTCATTAACAATAGTGCAAACCACAGTGTTAAATAGGGAGGGGGCGGAGACAGAGAAAGAAGTAAAATATCTTCCCCAGATTAAAGAAGGAATAATGGTGGGATGCAAACTAGGATCATTAATGGTGAGAAGGGTGAAGGGTGGTACATGGTATGACTGAAAATCATAAATAATTTTTTTAGGGGCCAAAGCAGCACAGCAGTAGGACATTTGCCTTACACAGAGATGACCCAGAATGAACCAGGGTGAAATCCCCAGCACCCCATATGGCCCCCTGAGACTTTCAGGAGTGATTTCTGAGCACAGAGCCATGAGTAATTCCTGAGTGCTGCCAGGTGTGGTCCCAAAACCAAAAAAAAAAAAAAAAAAAAAAAAGGAACCATGGTGCTTAAATAAAGTAATTATAATAAAACTAAACCATGAACTCAGAAACATGAGTTTGTATTTTCACTTATGAGTAATTTTATTTGCTGTGCGATAGGTAAAAAAAAAAATACTATAAGCCATAAAAAAAAAACCAAACTGTTGAAATAAAGTAAAACCATCCAATCTTCTCTTTTAATTTAACATATAATCATCCTGCAAATCTGATATAATCGTTCAATGAAAAGACTGGAGTAACTCTTCAGCCTTCTTAGAAGGAAAAGTGTCATATGTGGGGAAAAAGGGAGTTACATTCCATACCTCATTCATATAAGTCATTTATATGTCCCTCATTAGCTAAGGACACCTGGGCCTTTACACATTGTCTGATGAGTGTTATTTCAGTTTTCTTCTGTCTACGCCCTTCTGATCTCCAGTTCCTGGCTGCCTTAACCTGGAGCACATCATCGGTATTGACTAACCCCACAAAAGCACATAGTCACAGCTGAGAATGATGAGGAAATGCGGAGAACTTCCCAGAATTTCTGGAACCTTCTGGCCATGGCTTTAGCCATGATTCCCACACTTTCTGCTTCAATTATCCAAAGGGCCATCTGCACACAGCACACTGAACAACAGACATCTGGGAATCAAGGAATTCAAACTACTGAAATGCCAGTTGGAAATCTGAAGGGGTCAGAGACCAGAGAGAGCTTTCAGCGACATTGTCACTTCATGAGCTTCTCTGCCTCTGGGACAGGTGTTGGGTAAATTCATAGGGAGAGAGTGATCCAAAGCATTCAGAAGTGCCCAGGTAAGTGCCCAAAACTTGGCAAGTATGCATGCATGTCTTTGAACATATGTGCTTTCAGGGACATATTCTTGAAACATAGCATCCTCCATCTCATTTAGTCCCAGCTGCACTCAAACTTCCTGACCTCATCCTTTGGAAGGAAAGAGGTCCAGATGTAAATCCTTGAGGCCAAAAGGGGGATCAGAGCATACTCCCCAAGGTAAGGAGGTGCTCAAAGTCCAGGAAAAGTCTCAGGAGCAGCCAATTTCTGTCTAACAACATCAACAATGTGTCCTTTGGGTATGGCAACAAATATGCAAGTTGGGACTTTATTAAAAGGCATGTTTAAATGCACTGACTTCCTCTCTAGAGCCCCAGAATCTGATGTTTTATTTTTTATGCTTGCTTTTAGTCCTCATCAAAATACAAGTCATAAAGTTGGACCCATCCATTGGTTTCTACTGTGAGGATCTGACCATTTTGACAATTGCCACCATCACAGTCCATTAGAAATAGTCATGGTTTGGGGGCCGGCGAGGTAGCGGTAGAGGTAAGGTGTCTGTCTTGCAAGTGCTAGCCAAGGAAGGACTGCGGTTTAATCCCCCGGCGTCCCGTATGGTCCCCCCAAGCCAGGGGCAATTTCTGAGTGCTTAGCCAGGAGTAACCCCTGAGCATCAAACGGGTGTGTCCCAAAAACAAAACAAACAAACAAACAAAAAAAGAAATAGTGATGGTTCATCAGGTCCAGAGGCCCAGCTGTCCGTCCTCCTTCAGGTCACCAGTTAACTGATGTAGTCCTTTGGTGAAAACACCCCTCACCCCAATGCCAAGGAGAGGAGACCCACAAGGACACAGTGAGAATCTGGCATTGTTGCTGCCACCACCACTAACTAAGGCAGCAAGAGAAAACATTGCTGAAACCAGGCAGCCTGCTACAGGGCCCTGCTTCAGGCTGAAAAACTGAAAAGGCAGCTCTCAGTGACAGAATGCCCAGATCAGTGATCACAGGAATGTGATCCCCTATAAAAACAGATTCCCTATAAAAACAGAAGTCCAGATGGAAACCAGTTTTAAGAACAGAGCCCTGCCCAACAAATTTCCCTTAACTATGTCTGCTTTAACAGTGATGCAAACAATGATGAACATTTTGTCATGGCCACATATAGCCTGAGGACCTACAACCAAAGAGGGTTCCCACTTACCCCAAGGGGTGTTCCACTGAGGCCAGAGATACATAGGTGTTGTGTGGAAAATATTGAGTGGAAGCTAAAGACACAACCACTTCAAGAAGCCAAGCTTGCCCAGTCTTTTCCAGTCTGGTCAAAATTAAGTTAATAGGGCCTAAGTCCTAGATATCACATGGGTTCAGGTGTTTGCCTTGCACACAGCTGACCAGGGTTCGATCCCCAGCATCCATATGGTTCCTGCCAGAAGTAATTTCTAAATGGAGAACTAGGAGGAAACCCTGAACACCACTTGGTATAGCCCAAAACAAAAACAAATTAAAAAAATTAACACACCCCAGTGCCCCATATGGTCCCCCGTACCTGCCAGGAGCAATTTCTGAGCATGGAGCCAGGAGCAACCCCTGAACACTGCCGGGTGTGACCCAAAAACCACAAAAAAAAAAAAATTAACACATCTAGCAACAGTCACGGAGACGTATTTTCTAGAATATTGAAAATAAAATCAAAAGATGAAAAAGCCCCCAAATAAAGAAATGACCAAACCCTGGAAGATCAGCACACTGAAGAATGGAATACATACTTATTTGTTTAGTCATTTTTAGACACAATTGTTTACAACAATTGTTTCCAACAGGGTTTCAAGCACACAAAGTTCCATCTCCAACCCTACCTCCCTGTGGCCTCCATCTCTCTACCAATGAGCCCAGATTCCCTGCAGATTACCTAAATCATTAGCCTCAATGTTCCTGAAAGCATGAGCGTGGACTATTTAAAAGGGAGCCTTTCACTGCACCAGAACCCAGAGAATGGGATCCCTCTTGGCTCAGTTTCATTGCATACAAGCTGTGCCTTTCATCTTGTCAGCTGTAGAAGAAATGTCCTCCTAAGTCTAGGTTTGATGCTCAGTTCAAACCTTCTAGAATACCTGCAGCTCTGTAGACCAGAGTAAAAAATCCCAAAAAGACTGAGTGCTTTTCCTAGGAGCTTTCTGCTGGAAGCTGTGTGTCCCCTTCCAAGCTAAGTGCCTCCCTTCTGAGAAGCTGATGTCTCTCTGCAGGCCTCAAATTAGCCTCTACACAGAAATGCATACACAAAATGAGAATATTCAGGGTCACTCATGAAATGCACTTCAGTAGTTCTCCACACTAGTGTCAGAAGCCAGTGAAGCAGATTCACTGGCTGTGAAGCAAATTCATCTTGATCTCTCCAAAGAGAGAATGCAGAATGCTGGACCTACTAGAGAGGGAGGGGTCAAGACTGACATTTAAGACATCATGAATTTTCTGAAGGAAGAACAGTTGGCTGATTTAGAGGTGGCCTCTTTCAACTCTCAGACTTGCTAATATGTGAATTCAGAGTGGCTAAATGGGGTTGTGGAGTGGTGGCTCCCTCTTTGAAAGCTTCATTTTCTTCTTTGCATGAATCCTATTTTACCTGCAGGAATGGCACATGGAATCCAGCTGAGCACTCCAGAGTCTGTGGCTGCAACAGCATCTGAACATAAACCAAGCTGTTGAATGTTCTAGATGTTATATAAAATAGATGGTGCAACAATGGATGGGACAAATAAAATTCTGGTAGATGGAGGAGCAAATGAAATTCTGGTCCTAATAGTTGCCAATCTACAGTTTTATACTCCTGCAATGAGTGGATCATATTTGGACTCACTTTCCCTCCCACACATTCCTTCCTAGCTAAGGGCCGACATGTCCTCGAGGAATGTGATCATCAGATAAACTTTTTCCAAACCGGAAATAATCTTGTTCATAACCAGTTAGTTCATAACCTGTGGCCCAAATCGTGGTGCTGATCAAATATGACACAGTCTTGAAGGCTGTGTGAACAGTGAACTTCTAATTAAGATCTCATGAGCCCTGAGAAGAGACCCAAGATAAATAAATGTGAACATCCCTTCCCTTCTTTGAATCTCGGGCTCCTTTTGCCCTAAATAAGGACACCTGAAGTTTCAGTCCTGTGGTAGCCAAATTCTCCTCATACAGGGGTCACAGTGACACAATCCAATGAGACAAAGACCAGCAGAGGCTCATCAGGGGAGGAGACATTTCTGAAAGCTGAGTCCAGCTTTGTAGTGTGGCAATAAAGACAAGATTCTGCTTCCCTTTGGGAATTTTCCAATCAGATCCATATCCAGGCTCCTATTCCCCACCAGGGTGAATGGTGGTAGTTTAGGAATATTGAACATGGCTGAAACCTACAATATGGAGGGGCAGAAACAAAACTAGGGTTCAATTCTCACGGTGGTGACTAATCCTTATGGCACCAGGCAAGAAAAAAAACACAATGGTCATGTATTGATTGAGTCTCAAATTTTGTCCCTTGATGAGCATGAAAGCCCATGGGTGCTGCAGGCTTCTGAGCTGGACTTTGCTTTGGTCCCCTCATAAAGGGGGAGTCAAAAATCCCCAATTCCTTTGACTTCCACAGGAGACAACTCAACTTGTGCTGAGCTGCTCAGACTCAGAGGAGCCAAGAGGAAGAGAAGTACAATCTGTTTCTTTGTTAACACAAACCAGTTGCCAGAAACTAAGCAAATGGTGCAAATGGGCAATTTCTAAGGCAGGCTCCCTGAGGACACTGAGATGTACAGCGAGGTCTTTCCCATTTCTGCCACCACTGGCTCTATTTTCAAAGGGCAGGCAGTCTTTGCAAGGGGGCAATTTTGAGGTCTGTGCACAAATGGTTAATTTGCATGAGCCCAGCTTTCATTCTGACAGCTAAATTGATCCAGCCTTTGTACCCTAAAATCTCCAAAGGAGAAGGGTGTCTCAGGCTTTTTTTTTTTTAAAGCAGTCTCTAAGTTCTACTTATTCACAGCAACACATCTAACAAAAACTTGTCTGTTCAAAGGAGCTTGCATTCTACCAACTGCTTCCAATCCCAGCACAGCAGGAGGCCCCCTGAATGACCCTAGGGATGACTCTTGAGCACAGAGCCAGAAATAGCTCCTGAGAATGACTGGCTGTGGTTCTACCCAAAAATAACCACCAAAAAAAAAAAAAAAAGAGTTGGAAAAGTGCTTGTTTGAAGTCACAGAGCACCAGAAAACCAAGGTAGTTTCTTTGTTATTGTTGTGTATCATCTTAATAAATTAATTACTTTACTTGAACATCATGGTGACAAAGTTGTTCAACATATAGCTGTGGTTTTCTTTCCTTCACAGTTACAAAACTGTCTTCGAGTTTCCATCATACAATTTCCAATAACCTTCATCACTGTCATTTCCCATCACCAGTGTCCTCAGTCTCCCTCCTGTTCTCTCTCTGCCTGCCTCTGGGGTCTGTTTATCTGTCTCTGCCCCCCATTTTTTTCCCTTTTAGATATTGTGGTTTGCAATCTTGCCACTGAGGAGTTATCCTGCCTAACACTTTATTTCCTTTCAGCACCAAGTTCTTGCCCAAGGTTATCATTTCCCAATAAGGTAGGAACTTAGTAGATTTTTTCATTCTTGACTTCCAAAGGAGCACTTTAATAACAACCATTTTGTGTGTGTGTGTGTGTGTGTGTGTGTGTGTGTGTGTGTGTGTGTAAAACAGCCCTAGAATCCCCATCAGCCCTTCCTTCTATAGAAGTAAGAGGGTCCCTGAGAAGGAGATATTTCCTCTCCAAGGGCAACACTTTGCAAAAGTGTTTGGAAGGCCCACTAAGACAAAAAGGTCAAGGTAGCTCCATTAGGTGGAGTCACGCCTTAAACCAGGAAGTGCCTGTCTACAATCCCTTCTCTAGTCTCCTCATCTCTGAGAATAATGAAAATTGTGTGGGTCTCACCTCTCACCAAGCTCACAAAACCCATCATCTAATTACAGCCTGGCCCATCTATGCCTCACTTCATCAGACACTGGGGAAATTAAATCAGAAACAATGAGCTGTCAGCCTTGTGTGAGGACATGATAAGACACACTATTGTTTGGGGACAAAATGCCTCCCTCCTCAAACTGCTCACTGCCTCAATTGCTGGAAGGTTCTAGAGAGAAGAGCTCAGTGCCTTTCTGATGACCTCACCTTTCTCAAGTCAAGCCCCATTTGGAAACATGAACAAGTTACACAGCAGAACAGCAGCAAGAGCCTCTGGGGCCAGTGCTTTGCTGAAAAAATTCTTAGGGTAAACCAACACTACTCTTTGTGTGGAGCGGTGGGGGGTAGTTAGTTTATATTCCCTGATAAGTGCACTCCTCGCCCCTTCAATCTAAAAGCCCTAGGAGTTGGGGAGACATTGCAGGGCTAGAGCACAGTTTTGCATGCTGGAAGCTCAGTGTGTATCCCGGCATCATGTGGTCCCCTTAACAATTTTAGATTCAATCCTTTAGACAAGCCTCAGAAATCGCCCCCTTGCCCTCTTTCCCCCAGCAACAGGGACATGATCCAAACCAATCCAAATCCAGTTTCCCACATGTGCACATTCTGCTGTATACAAGGGCTGTTTCAAAGGACAAGAAATAAGACTGAGAGAGCTTCCACTTCCTAGCCACTGGCCTGGCATCATGGAATATTCCATGATGATAGAGGTTTTAGGGCATAGGGGAGCTGCTGCCCAGGGCAGGGTCCCCCAGCACTGCTGGTTCCTGATAAGGCAACAGTAAATAGAAGATGGAAGAAAAAGACATAGTGGTGAAGGCATAGACAGCTGAAGTCTGAAAGAGAATTGAGTCACTGGCATTATCAACTGAACATACATTTATCTCGGCCTGCAATCAGCCCTCTCCATGTTCACTCTTGTCCTCAAAGCTCAGTGTGGGCTCTGTTTGGTGCTCCCCAGATGAGTCTGCAGAGTACTTGAGACAGAAAAGTGCCAAAGACGCATCTGGTTTTCACCGGGATAGGCACCCAGAAACTGTCACTGCTTGGAAGACAGCTTCATTGGGCTGAATCAGGGGAGAAGCTAGGCTCAGGGCTCCAATGTGTTTCTCAGGCTACTGGGAGGAAGCCAGAACTTTCCTGGAGCTAGGAGCATGGGAATCCCAATGCTGTGCTTCCTCCTAACAGTAGCTGGCAGCCAGCATGGCAGCTGAGTGACAGTCGCAGATGGAATGTGCCTCCTGGAAAAGGGGCATCTCAGATTAGTGAGAGCCCCTGATGCTCCTGCAGGACACCTAGGGACTGAGGGAGGGACAAAGAGAAGGAGATTGGTGGGAGGAAGGATGAAGAGAGGGAGAGACAGGGAGAAAGAAAAGAAAGTAGGTAGGAAAAAAAGAGGAGAAATGAAAAGAAGAAGAAAGAGGGAATGGAGGAAGGAGAAATGGAAGGAGGAGAAGAAAAGAGAAGAGTGAAGGAGGAAAGAAAGGTGAGAAATAGGGATAAGATTATGAGGGAAGTGTGAGAAGGGAGGAGTGAGGGAAAAAAGAAAGAAGAGAACAGTGGAAAGGAAGGAGAAAGGGAGGGAATGGAGTAAAGGAAAGGCAAGGAAGGAGAGAAGAAAGGAAAGGGGAGGAAGGGAGAAAGAAAGGAGGGAGGGGAAGAGGGAGGAGGAAAGATGGAGGGAGAGAAGGAAAGAGGAAAGAAGGAAGAAGGGAGGGAGAAAGTGGGAATGGAAAGAAGGAGGTAATAATGGAGGGAGCAAGAGACAGGAGGAGAGAGTAGAGGGAGGACATACGAAGCGAGAGGAGGGATGGAAGGAAGACAAAGGGAGGAAAAAGGGAAGAGGGAGAGGTTGATAGGAGGAAGAGTTGGAAGGAAGTAGGGAAGAAGAAAGACAGTAAGGGAGAAAAGAGAAGTAAATGAAGGAAACTGGGAACTCAGAACCATGGAAGTCTACAGACCAATAATATGACAGAAGCAGGCCCAGAGGCTCTCCAAAGAGCTGCTTTCCTCACCTTCCAAGAAGGAAAATTGTAAGAGATGCCAGACTGTATAAAATAGCTCTCACCTCTAGGGTTCTGAGGACCAGAGGACTCAGCTCACCCTGGCATTCATCATTTCATCTGGATCTTCATGAGAAAAATAATATTTCCTTCTCCAGTATTCAGAGGCTCTGTATTTTACAAATGCATTTAGGCACAATTATACATCATAGGAACATGCAGAAAAACCCTCTGCACTATTCACAATAGCCAGAAAATGAAAACAACCCAAGTGCCCGAGAACAGATGAGTGGATACTGAAACTGTGGTACATCTATGCAATGCAATACTACTCAGCTATTAGGAAAAGTAAAGTCATGAAATTCGCTTATACATGGATGGATATGCAGAGTATTATACTGACAAGTAAGTCAGATGAAGAGGAATAGGCATAGAATAATCTTGATTTGTGGGATATAAAAAAACAGATGGAAATAATATCTAGAGACAATAGAGATGAGGGTCAGAAGGACGAGTACATGGTAGAAAGCTTGTCACAAAGAGAGGAAAGTGAATTTAAAGTAAAGAAGGGAACACTGTGACAGTGATAGTTGGAACTGATCACTAGGGGTAAGAACTGGGTGCTGAAAAAGATAAAGTGAAATGCATGATACCCTTTCATTAACAACAGTGCAATTCACAGTATCTAAAAGGAAAAGAGAGGAGTTGGAGTGATAGCACAACAGTGAAGGCATTTGTTTTGCATAAGACCAACCTGAGTTTGATCCCGGAATTCCCATAAGGTTCTGAGTTTAGAGCCAAATGTAACCACTGAGCACTGCAATTCACAGTATCTAAAAGGAAAAGAGAGGAGTTGGAGTGATAGCACAACAGTGAAGGCATTTGTTTTGCATAAGACCAACCTGAGTTTGATCCCGGAATTCCCATAAGGTTCTGAGTTTAGAGCCAAATGTAACCACTGAGCACTGCCAGGTGTGCCCATAAATAAAATAAAATAAAAATATAAAATAAACGGGGCCCAGGAGATAGCATGGAGGTAAAGGCATTTGCGTTTCATGCAAAAGGTCATCGGTTCGAATTCCGATGCCCCACATGGTCCCCCGTGCTTTCCAGGAGCAATTTCTGAGCATGGAGCCAGGAGTAACCCCTGAGCACTGCCGGGTGTGACCCCCCCAAAAAAAAAAAAAAACTATATATATAAACAAAAGAGAGAAAGAAGTAAAATATCTGATTCAGAGGTAGGAAAGGAGAACTGGAAACATTGGTGATAAGAAATGTGCACTGGTGAAGGTTGGGCATATTCTATAACTGAAACTCAATCATGAACAATTTTGTATCTAGAGTGCTTAAATGAATTAATTATTTTTAAAAAATTTGTCATTGGGAAACATCTGGATGGTCACGAGATCAAAGCTAATGAGTCAACTACAACAATGTGCTTACAAGGGCATGGGCATCCAACAGGCTGTTTACTGGATGAGGTGGATGAAGAACTGGACCCAGTGTATGCCCTGGGAACAAGATCCAGTGTCAGTTAATTCCCTGTGCACCACAGATGTAGGGAGCATGGGCACCAGGAGAAAGGAGGGTGAGCTACTCTTGGGATGGAGGGGACAGAGAGAACCCCAGGGGACCAAGCCTAAAGACTGAGTAGAACACACATATCCCCTTTTCAGGGGGAAGCAGACACATCTCAGGGTAGGTACTTGGGAGACCAGAAATGCAAAATCACCAGCCTTCTCAATCCTGAAGGACTAGACAGGCCCATCTTGCCCACTGTTCCTTTGCCCACTAAAGGAGAGAACTCTCATTTGTCAGAGTTTTTTCCCACTCATAAATTCCTGAAATCTGGACAGTGTGCAGGCACCAAGGGCCACAGGGCAGTGAGCAAGGTTGCCTGCTGAATACAGAAGGAGCTGACATCCATCTGGCAGGAAGCCTTTACAATCCCATTAGATAATAGAAACTAGACCTGGACCTCACTCTCTCTGTGTAAGGGATGTTTATTACAGTCTAAAGAGTTGCCTGAATCTTAGTACATTTGGGATTGGATATTCCCAGCAACCCCAATTCCCAGCACACACACACACACACACACACACACACACACACACACACCAGACACAGCACACAGGGTCCCGCTGACATCCTCTATTCAGGAGGTGTGACTTAGAAAGCATTGTTCGGGGCGGGCGGTGGCGCTGGAGGTTAGGTGCCTGCCTTTCCTACGCTAGCCTAGGACGGACCGTGGTTCGATCCCCACGTTCCCATATGGTCCCCCAATCCAGGAGCGACTTCTGAGCGCATAGCCAGGAGTAACCCCTGAGCGCTGGTGGGTGTGGCCCAAAAACCAAAAAAAAAAAAAAAAAGAAAGCATTGTTCTTGCCACACAGACCCCACCGACATAAGCTAGGAGTCATGATTCTCAAGTTCTAATCACAGAGGCAGGATAAGGCCATAAGGAAGCATAAAGGAACATATTGAACATCTAATCTTCCTGAAGGAGGGAAGTCAAACCAATACAAAATGGCTGGGAATGTTTGCTCCAATTCACTTGTGACTGTTTTGTTTTGTTTTTGTCTTATTGTTGTTTTGGAGCCACACCCAGCAGTTACTCAGGGGTTACTCCTGGCACTGCACTCAGAAATAACTTCTGGCAGGCTCAGAGGAGCATATGAGATGCTGAGGATGGAACCCGGATCAGCCTTATACGAGGCAAATGTCCTACTTTCTTTGCTATCATTTCAGCCCCCTAGGGTGACTGTCTTAATTTATCATAACTAACTGGAGCTGTTTAAAACACAGAATCAATCCAAATAAGTCATCTAACAAAAGAGCCCAAAGTTTTTTATTTCATTGTTTCTTTTTTTTTCTTTTTTGGTTTTGGGGTCACACCTGGCTCCATGCTCAGAAATTGCTCGTGGCAGGCACTGGGGACCTTTTGCATGAAAGGCAAACGCCTTACCTCCATGCTATCTCCCGGGCCCCTATTTCATTGTTTCTAATGTCCTTACCATGCCCCTGTGATTAGAACTTGAGAAGTATGACTCCTATCTTTAAAAAAAATAGATTTTTGTTGGGGGGGCTTGGAGGGGCTTATTTTCCCAATTGCAAAGAGAAAATAAGCAGAAATAATAGAATTCACCAATTTATGCCCATAGAATGAGGAAATTAACTCATAAAGCAATGCCTATATATATACATATATATACATATATATATATATATATATATTACTTTTCATGTTCCAGGAGAGCTTTTCCTATCACAATCATAAAAATCTAAGTTGGGAAACCCACTCTTGTTTTCACACACACACACACACACACACACACACACACACACACACACAAAGAAAAATCAGAATAACTTCTAGGAATGATAAACCAAACTCAGAGTCAAGAAGGAAAGTTAGGTACCAAAAAGTTTCCTCCAAGATTTCTTCCAGAATGTTCCAAAAATGTACCTCCAAAATGTTCTGCCAAGCCTGGCTCTGAACACTCTTGATTCCTTGGAATACTTAAAACTCACACAAGGACCAGGTGCTGATAAGTCAGTTGAGAACGTTCAAGGGACCCAGGCACAACATGAAAGGAAAGTTTAAGTACCACTAACATTGGGAACTAAAAAGCAGAGATAAGGAGAGATTTGCTTCAAACTGATAGAGTAGGGGAGAGAGGCAGGAGGGTTAGGCAAAATGGAGGGAGGGGGTGACACTTCATGTGAGAACATTAAAGGGGGTTGAGAATTTGGGGAAACCAGGAAGAAATCCCCTCTAATCTCTGCATGCATCGCAAACTCTTTTTTTGCATCCTAGTAACTACCACTGGGCTTCCAATGATGCAGAAATTCTGATTCCAAGACATTGTCTCCCTGTAGAATCACTATTTACTGCATGGTGAGTCTGGAATATTCAGCTGCTCCATGTGAAAGAGGAGCTGTAAGGGCCAAAGTCATAGCACAGCAGGTTAAGATGTTTGCCTTGCATATGGCTGATGTGAGTTCAGTATAGCCATCCCATATGGTCCCCCAATTCTGCCAGGAGTAATTTTTGAGTGCAGAGTAACCCTTGAGCACTGCCAAGTGTAGCCCAAAAACAAAACAAAAAGAAAGAAAGAGAAGCTGTGTCCCAGCTCTGCTGGGAAACAAAATGTAAGCTTGAGTCCTAATCCTCAGGAGTGTCCTGAGTCTCTCTTGCAACAAAGGCAAGTGGCAGGCACCATGGGCAGCTAAAAAACAGGAGCTGTCTGGGGAAGAGGATGGGAGGAACTGGAAGCAGCAAATCCAACAGAATTACTCCAAAACACACACACACACACACACCTTTTCAAGAGCATGTACACAGAGTGTGGAATAGTCAAGGAGCTAAGAGGGACATTTCCGGGTAGCACTACCATGAACCCGAGTCTTCGGGAGGCACTCCACGCAGTTCTTATTGATCTTAATCAGGGCTGCTAAACCCACTCTAAGGAACCCCAAACCACAACAGATCTGGAGGACAGAAGTGAGAACATCTAAACTGTTGCAGGTGGGAAAACAAAAGAGAAGGGTCACACTAGGCAAAGCTTTTAAAAATAAACGAGACGGTCCAAATCTGGGGGGGAACTCAACAGGGGCCAAAAGGAACTGAGGCCCACTGGGACACCCCCAACAGCGGTTTCAAGCCCATTTGGGAGCTGTGCCCAAGAATAAGAAGTTTGCATGACCATGGTGAAGCTCATCACCTAGGGAGAATCAACAGGCTCCAACAGAAGTTCTACATTAACCAAGTTTAGATTATTCTGCGAAGGACCAGAACATGTCTTCTCAACCCAACTCCTTCCTTAATCATACACAGGCATCAAAAGCCCCAGGACACCCTGAAACTCTACTAGAAACTCTACCAATCCAGTATGCCACCTTCAAATTCTACCAGGTCAATGCCAACAAATTAGCCCCTTTCTTCTATTACTGCACAGCACTTGGGAAATAATTGGCCTCCCAGTGGGTGGTAAAAACCTGCTGTTTTCAAGTTCAAGTCCAAGAAGCAAAAATGTGGGGTCCAGACATTGTCACTGACAAGAAACAAAACAGGCCACCAGCCAAGACACTCATGTCCCTTGAGTGAGAGAACCCAAGTTTGAGGAGAGATCTAGCACAGTGGCCCAGGAGACAGGAAATGGGTGCCATGCCTCAAGGTCAACCTCCATCATTATTTTCCACCTGAGAAGCTGGAATGGGGAGGCGGTTTAATTTCCTTTTGTTTTGTTGAATGAGCTTTTGGGGGCTTCTTCATCTATAGGACAAAGATAATAGCAATACCAGGCTGATGGAGTTATAGGGTTTTCAAATGTCCACCTGACCAAAACCTCACTCAAAGGGCTTTCAGTAACATCCTTGTTCTAGGAAGAGAATTGTTTCTTATGAAGAGGAGCCAGACAGCAGATTTGGGATTAATCCATTCTAGAAGCACTATCTATGAATTCATCTCCTGCCACATTCAATTTTCTTTCTGGGGTATTGGGTTACACCCAGTGTTGCTCAGGACTTACTCTTGGCTCTATGCTCAGAGATCACTCTTGAGCTGAGGTCCCTACGTGGTACTAGAGACCTAAATCAGGTTGGCTACATGTGAGGCAAATGCCTTACTTGCTGTTTTATCTCTAGCCCTGAACTCACCTTTCTCAATTCAGTGCTTGATTGACCTAATTGCTCTCTCTTGCTCCTGTAATTTATTTCCTAAAGAAACTGACCGTTAGAACATTTGGAAAGTTTCAACAGGGCACTGACAGTTAACACATGTGTTTCTTTTCCTCCTATGTCTGTTTCAGATCTAGAAAACCCAATCATGTGGGAGTTGGGTTTCTTTTTCTGTGTTCTGCAGCTGTCCAGGCTGGTCCTCTGCTTCTCATGGTCATACCCCAGTCACCACCCCCACCACCAACACCACATCTTTTCCAGGAATTAAATAAATCGATCTAAACAACACACATGCCCTTGTAGCACTGAAAGGCCACAACTGTTAAAGGTTCACAGAATACGTTTTTAATACAAAGTACAAAAGAAAAAAAAATCCGATTCTCAAGGCTTCCTCCCTGGCATGGGACACTGTAATTCCAAGTCTTGGGTGCTAAAACTGAGAGGTGATGACAAATGGCCCTTGTTTGTTCCTAGGAAGAGCAGTTTAGTTCTAAATACACACCTGGGTTCCCTTCTAAGAATTCATCCAAGCAGTCTTGCTGTCACAAAAGTTTCAAAATAACAAAGAAACTACCTGAAATGAAGATGAGGTTTTACCCACAACATGCTTGGTTCAGTTTTTAAACTACTTGCCTGGATCAATACCTCTGTAAGGAGTTCATGAGACAGCAAGCAGGCAGTATCCATATGTGTCCATAAGTAAGTCCAGGCAGCTGGTAGACAGGGTTTTCAGCCAACCTCAGCAAACTACAAGCTGTTAAAAGCTCTGAGGATATGGCTAGAGATATACAGTGAGTGAGGCACTTGCCTTGTATGTGACCACCCCCGGTTAGAACCCAGCACTCCATATAGTTCCCACACCCAGGATTAATTCCTGTGTGCAGAGTATGATGAGCTGTGGGCCAGCAAGGGTTCAACTTCCATCCCCTTGAGGTTTCTTTGGGGATGGAGGACATCACACAAACTCAACTGATGACTGGAAAAGAATGGGATCGAGGCTGATGGCCAGAGGCCCTTTATTCTATTCCAACGGTGCTTATATAGAACAAAAGAATTGGGATACATGCAGGGTAATGGAAAATAGCAGAAGCATAGCCAAAGGCAAGTGAGGTGCCAGGGAGAAGATGAGCATGAACATGGGGCTTTGGAATGTCTCAGAAGCAACATAGTATTCATAAGTTGTAAGATGACACCCAGTTATTAAGCCAAATTAAAGGTATTTCCCCCATCTTTCTCTTTACTGTAAATCTCTCTTTTGATATGTGAAAGCCCATCTGGATTACTCTAGACTTTCCCCCTGCTGATCTTGGGATTGGGAATTGGTCTAATAAAAGAAAGGAGTTCTGCTTTTGCCTCTAGCAGACACCATCAGGGAGAAGTCACAAGATGCTATTGACTCCATTACTTCCTCTTAACTAGCTTGGTTTATTATTTCTTTGCTGTTACCCTGCTTCTTCAGATCCAGCTGCCTGGGGTTAAAGATACGGTGCATGGGGTGATTTCACAATACATGCATTATATTTTACCATAGGTATTAATGCTCCTTTAACCAGAGATCTCTGTGAAGGGGTAGGGAAGGCCCAGAGTTAAGCCTGATTAGGAACCCCTAATCATGGGAGGATGGCATCAATTTTATGTTGTCCTTCCCCATCTCTAACATGGTATCTAGTTGAAGCTTTTAGCCTCAAGAATTCCTGGAACAATTGCTCCATGGTGTCCTTGGAACAAATAACTTTTACAGGGGTTCCATCTGCCAAGTTCCTGAAGAGCTTCACAGAGGGCATCCAATAGAGAGTAAGGAGTAAGCCTTTAGCACCATCAAGTCTGCTCCCCACAAAAAATACTTCTGGGGATGAAGTGTCCCCAAATACAGATGAGAGAGTACCTCCATGTTTAATCTTGACCCTGGCACAGTAATTTGTCTTAATTAAACCATAGTCAAGGGGTACTGGCATCAACATGGTAAGTCAAGTTTGCTGTGAAAAGATATTACAGGGAACTCTGAGTATCCCTGAAAGATGACACTGTCATGTTATACCATTTGTATGTGGAAGACCCATTGAGAGCTCGAAGGCAGTTGAGTGTCAAGAATGAATTCTCAGGAATGGGAACACCTTATAATCCGACTTATACCAAACAGCCTCACAGTTTCTCTGGCTTTCACCAGACCAAGGTCCTCCCCTAAGGTATATGAGAAACTGAGTCAGGTAGTTTGAGAATACTCAGACCTGAATGGGATCCATTTCACAAAATCAAATATAAACTTGGAAGATGCCTATCAGAGTCAGCACCACTGAGCTTTCTAATGCTCATCTTGAATAACACTGAAACAATCCACAGCCCACTTTTTTTTTGCATAAGAAACTGTCATCAGATATGCAACAATAACATAATGGAATACAGAAAGGTTTCAGCAAATGAATTTGGAAGATCACCATTCAGTCCATTTTGAGGGTCACCATTCAGTAAATATTAAAGAGAATTTTGAAAGTGTATTTATGAGTTAAGCTAAACATAATCGGTCCGTTTAAAATACATGGTTTCAACTTCTAATCAGTGTGTTGTCTATAAAAGCATGTAAAAACATACAGAATGGTGGCTGTCCAAAGAAAAAAATGTTGCTGCTTACTCAAAGTGAAATGTTTATAACTTCATTTGTGATAGAGTTTTCCTCATCTTGACTGTTTATTAATTTAAAACAAAACCAAATGTTCCAAGTTTATATTTTCTAGTTCCTATATATTATAGAATTCCTGATCTCATGGCATTCATGCTCTTGTCACTTAAAATTTATAATCTAGTCAATTAATGAATATCTGTCAAAGCTATGCCTTCCTCAACAGATAAGAAAGTGCAAAACCCTAATCACTAGGTTTTTAAACCTTTTAGAGTATTTATTGTCCCGAGATAGCTTTGGTTAATTAATGCTTGCTACTCTGCTATTCTCATAAGGAGCAAGCTGCAAATTTTCTCCCTATTTTCTGTCTTCAATTTCCCTTAAATCTTGCTGAACAAGTAGCATATGGCTTCTCTTTGGCTCCCATTCTAAAGACAACTAAAAAAAAAAAAGGAAGAGAATGTATACAGACCCACTTGAGCTTACATCATTTGCAGAAATGCTTTTCTCTGTAACCT
The DNA here is from genome assembly GCA_004027635.1 of Crocidura indochinensis. NCBI lineage: Eukaryota > Metazoa > Chordata > Mammalia > Eulipotyphla > Soricidae > Crocidura > Crocidura indochinensis. Next base: position 21,787 of record PVKC010004712.1, read on the forward strand.
CCTCCCACAGAATGGCTTTAACAAAAAGTTTTCCTAGCATACAGATGAGATCTAAAAACTCATATTCACAATCTGGGTAAATGACAATCAGGGCAAATAAGAAGAGGTCAATTGGCAAGAGGAAGGCTGCATTCCAGATATTGCAGACTTAGCTGCAAGTTCATCAATAAAACTTCTACAGTCTCTTAGAGATATAAGAGAGCCACAGGGTGACACTTAAGACATAGCAACAAAGGAGCACTGAAGTGCTAACCCAGTTAACACAACTGAAAATGTCAGCTCTGGGAGAAACTTGGCTTGGCCAATTATTCCTAATGGTCCAGGTAAAGCAGAGTTGTTCATGGTCAATGAAGGAAAGCAATTCTTTGCCATCAATTCGTAGTAGATCCAATAACAAGAAGGCCTGAAAAACAATATTTTCCAAGGCAAACATGGAGAATCACTCAGTTTTGAGAGCATCATCAAACTCTGACTAAGTAGCACCATGACATCACTGATCAAATCACATAATGGCCATTTTCTTTTCCCAAAATAGGTACCTTTGGAAAGGGTGCAAGTAGAGGCCAAAATGGGAGGATTGAAAGTAGGGCACTTGCCATATATACAGATGACTCGTGTTCGATTCAGACTCTAGACTCATGTTAAATCTAGAACATCCATTAGTACCCCAAGGCAACCAGGATTGATGACAGAGATTACAGTTGGGAATAAGATTTCAGCGTCACCAGGTATAGGCCAAAAACAAAGAATTATAATAAAAGTGTGCCAAGACAGGAGGTGGGGGGAGTGTGTCAGCACCAGAGTGATAGCATAGTGTGTAGGGCATTTGCCTTGCAAGCAGCCAGCCTGTGTTTGATCCCCAGCATCCCATAGGGTTCCCCAAGCCTGCCAAGAATAATTTCTGAGCACAAAGCCAAGAGTACTGACCCCTGAGTACTGATGGGTGTGGCCCAAAAACCCAAATAAAAAATAAATGAAAAGTATGCTATTAGGAGCACTTCACTACAAAATTAGATAAGGACAAGGACAAGAAGTGCTAAACTTCAGTAAACATAAAGGAAGAGATTGGTAAAATTTTCTCAAGGCACATAAATCTCAACACATAAACCTGTGTTGAAGTAATGTGAAAATAAAAATACTCTGTCTCACTTTTTGCAACTTATTAAAATAGGACTACCAGGGATGGAATGATAGCACAGTGGCAGGGTATATCTGCCTTGCACATGGCAACCATACAACAGACCTAGATTGATCCCCGGCATCCCATATGGCTCCCTGAGCCTGCCAGGAGTGATTTCTGAGTGCAGAGCCAGGAGTAACCTCTGAACACCTCTGGGTATGGCCCAAAAAAACAAAATAAAATTAAAAATAATAAAAAGTAAAATAAAATGGGGCTACCAGAGTAATAATACAGTGAGCAAGTAAGTCTCTTGCCTTGTACACAGTTGATGCAGTTTCAATCCCTGTCATCCCATATGATCCCCCAAGAATCACCTAGATGATCCTTGAGTGCAGAGCCAGGAGTCAGCCCTGAGCACTGTCTGGTGTGGGCCCTCAAAACAAACAAAAATTTACTAAAACATTCTATAGAGGTCAGCACATTCTCATACACCCCCCAGACAAGCAAAAAATGCTTAAGATGTTTGTCATATATGTCATTTCTGTGTGCTTAGAATGGGAGATTCACTCTTCCTACAACCTGTGTCATCATTTCTGTCCAGGAGCTAAAGGGGACTATGGACAAGTGACAAAGACACAAAGGTCTTTATCGTCCTCTCCAGACTCTTATAGTCAAATGACCTTCAGGTGCCTCTCATCTTACCTTAAAGAGTGACATGTTCAAGTGACAAGTTCAAGGGGACTCCATAACATAACCCCCTTCTTGCATGTCCCAAGACTTCCCATAACTCAAGGCAAGTCTTAAATCCAGCTTCTCCCCCAAAACTCATTACCATGAGAACTTCCAATTCACTTCACACAAGGAGGTTGAATTTGAGAAAAACAAGGCTTCCAAAAGGCAAAGAAAGAACTCTCCAGTCTTCATTCTAGTGTCTGCTCTAGCCAACACTAAATCAAGGATCCCCAAAGTAACTCAAATGGGAGAGAAGGATTTGCTGATGAGCTGAATTAATTGAGAAGAAACTTCAGTTAACAGGAGGAAATACAAGAATTATATATATATTATTTATATATTCTATATATTTACATATATATATATATATATACAAGGGCTCATGCAAGGGCCTAAAAAGTAAAACTTGCCAACAGCCTTTGAGAAGAAGGTCTGGAAGTTGGGGCACTATGATTAATAATTAAACATGATTCTTCAAGCAAGTCAAAACTCAGCCAGTGGCTGTCACCCTGTGAAAAAAGATCCTTCATCTTAAGCAAGAAGTCAACAGAGGAGGAGTGAGTACCAAAACAAAAAGTCAACCAAAGGGAAACCAAAAAAGAACTCCAGGTTTAAAAACAGATACTCTCATTTCACTTCAAAATTATAGACTCAGCAGGTGTGCTCAGTCACCAAGGCTCTGCTGCCAAAGCAAAGTCCCCTTATCCCCAAGAAGCTGGCTCTGGTCCAACAGGCTTCGAGACTGGCAGTGAGTGTTGAGTGCTATTTCCCTCCCAGGTAGCAGACAGCACAACCACAGATGCTGTCCCAGAGCAAATGCTGCAACAATGGGACCCAGACTGGAACAGAGTCCCCGGAACACCTGCCTGTGTGGAAAATCAAAGTCCCTTGCTTAGGAGGGGACATTCGCAGTATTGACATTATGAAGTATCACTATCCATCAGAGACCTTCAACAGGAGGGGATCCATGGCAATGTGGCCCAGTAGGACACGGCTAGCATTAGGCTGTGCCAGACAACTCAGTTCCATCTCAGTCTTGGGGCTTATGTGTTCTAAGATCAGCTGCTTCCCCACTCCTGACTCTCATGGAGCTGGGAACATTACCCCCAAATTGTGCAAACAAACATGTCTGTAAACTCTGCCAAATGTCTCCATGAATGCAAGACCACCCACCCCGAGTGGCAGTCACTGTACTGGTTACGTCGCCTGGTGTGGCTTCCAAATGAAGGCTTGGCAAAGAGAGTCTTCAGAGAGTCTTTTTGTTTGAGATGGCTATGTGTGAGACAGGATTCCCACAAAAGCAAAAATAAACACAAAACACACATACAATGACAGAATGACTATGCCCCTTTGGAGACACATACATCCCCATCACCTTAGAAAGCTTCTAGAAAGAACCAGTTAACTGGATAGACTCTGAGTACGCTCGCTAGCTAGAGAGGGGTTAGTGCTTTGATTTTTCTATTTATGTAACTTGTTTGCTATTCTTGTGCTCCTTTAGTTATCATAAAAAACATTCAGGGGCAAGAGAAATAGGACAATGGGTAAGGCACTTGCTTTGACACATCCACCATTACATATGTTCTATGTACCCACAGGAGTAATCCCTAAGTACAGAGCCAGGAGTTAAGTCTTTTCCTTTTTAATTTTTTATTTAAGCACCATGATTACAAACATGATTATAGTTGGGTTTCGGTCACAAACAGAACACCACCCCCTTCACTAGTACAACATTTCCACCTCCAATGCCCCCCCCTCCTTCCCATTCCCTGCCTAAGTTAAGTCTTAAGCACTTCCAGCTATGGTCTAAAAATTAGTAATTATAGTCATAATACCAGTTCATGGAGCTAGAGAGATAGCACAGTGGGGAGGACATTTGCCAAGAGTGATTCCTGAGCATAGAGAACTAAATCCTGAGCACCATCAGGTGTGCCCATAAAGAAATAAATAAACAAAAACCCACTAGTTCATATTTTTTCTTCGTTTTGTTTTGGGGGCCCACACCTGGCAGTGCTCAGGGGTTACTCCTGGCTCTGTGTTCAGGAATCACTCCTGGAAGGCTCAGGGGACCACATGGGTTGCTAGGGATCAAACTCAGGTTGGCCGGGTGCACGGCAAATGCCCCTCCCTTTCCATTGTGCTATTACTTCAGTTTCTGGCTTATATTTTTAAGACTAGCACTTACATATATAAGTCTAGCACTCAGTATGTTTGTTTGTAAGGCATTTATATTTGATTTTTCAAATAGCAGTTAAAAGGAGCATTCCACTCCACTTAATATCCCAATGTTCCAAATAAAGAGATTGAATTCAGGAACCCTGTGGCCATCAAAGCCATCAGTGACAGCCTTGGAGCCCAGGCAAGTGTTCTCCCTGCTCTACTATCACTCCAGCCCTGCATGTAGTCATCTTGGATCAGCTCTTTCTTCCTGACTGACTCATTTTCAGTTCTATCCATGAAAAGACATGCCTAGCACAACATCTTGCTGACAAGTAAGCTGAGTGCTCTGGACATGAGGACCCAAGGGGCATTTTGGAAAGGCAGCCCAGGCCAGTGAGCTCTGTTGGGAATCCGTCCAGCTAGAGTAAAAAGCACAGAAGCCAGGCTAAGAATTCTGTGTTCTGGGATCGAGTGCCAGGAGAGAATGTAGATATAAGAACAAAAATATTCAAGAGAAGGTGACTTATGACAGAAATCAGGTTGCCAGAGAAAGGGTCTGAAAGAAGTGAGTAAATAGTAATTTTTTTTGGTTTATTTTGAGCCTCACTCACACATGCTCAGTGTTTATTCCTAGTTCTACACTTAGAAATTACTCCTGGCAGGCTCTGGGGACTGTATGGGATGCCAGAGATCAAACCCAGGTCAGCTATATGTGAGGTAAATGCCCTCCCAACTGTACTATCTCTCTGGACCCAAGAAGTGGTAAATACTTTATAAATAAATATATCTATACTGGTAGGAAGGAAGGAAGGTAGGAAGGAAGGAAGGAAGGAAGGAAGGAAGGAAGGAAGGAAGGAAGGAAGGAAGGAAGGAAGGAAGGAAGGAAGGAAGGGTCGGAGGGAGGGAAGGATGAAGGAAGGGAGGGAGGAATGAAGGAAAGAAGAAAGGAAGGAAGGAAGGAAGGGAGGGAGGGAGAGAGGAAGGAAGGGAGAAGGAAGGAAGGAAGGAAGGAGAGAGGGAGGAAGAAGGAAGGAAGGAGGGAGGTTAGTGGGTTGGTTAGTATTTGGGACACTTAGTATAAATACTTCAGAGTTAGTGAGTCAGGATCAGTTTCCCCTGGGAGCTGGCAAACTGTCCTCATTCCTACCCTCTTCTCTTTGCAGGACAGAGCTGGTAGTGGCTCCGAAGCGGTGTCCCTAAATTGCTCCTCAAAACCAAGGGAGTGTCTGAGTTTGCGGTTTGGGGTGGCTCCGACTTATGAAGCGGAGGGCAGAGGCACAGGAAACAGAGGAAGCAGAGAGCTGGGAGATATAGTAGACAGCGGCATCAGAGCCATTCAGATCAAGTCTCCTCCCAGACATAAATAAATGAATAAATAAACCCTCAGCCCCTTCTGCCTCCTAGAGCATCAGAAAATAAGGAGGTGAATGACTGGGAGATGAGACAAAAGCGAACTACCCCCCAATACTGACCACAGACTCTGATGGTCCTGTGTCAGGGACAGTCACAGCTGAGCTAGCAAGTCCCCACTGTCTGGCCATTCTATGCTGTGGATCTCCAATAGGACACACGTGGGGAAAAGCTTGTTTTCTGGCTCAGATTCCCTCACTGGGTGGTTTCCTCCAAAGACAGACTTGGGTAAATAATCCCTGCTAGGCAGTCAAGCCAGGGCAGGTCGAAGCAATCCGTGCCCAGGGGTGAGTGCCAGGCAGATGGAGCCGACCCAGGATCATCGAGGAGTTGGCATGCTGCCCACAGGAGGCTGGTGTCCAATGCAGAATCCCTGACTATTCCCCCAAGCAGGCACTCAGCAGAGCAGCCTTCTGTGGGTCAATTGGAAATGTGGTTGGTTCTAGGCATGAGAATCTCCAAGTCCTTTTGCTGACCAAGTGCAGCCAATCTTAGCAGCCCCACAGCAAGTGAGAAGGGGTTACATGTTTGAGAATCATCACACCCACTTAGGAGAGCAGTCAGCCAGAAGCAATATTGCTCAGGGCGATGGGAGATGGGGCAGGGTTTACTCTGGGGCACTAATCTGGATCCAAACAGCCACTGTCCTCACCCCACTGACTCACTGGGCTGCAGCAAATTCAGGGAGGGGCCCCCAGAGCAGCCTTTCATTATCCAGAAGCACACTGGTGATGAGACTTGATTTGAAAATAAAAGTAGGTATTGTTTGGGAGGTTGTAGCTTTAATAAGAGTAAATGACAGTCATTTTGCCAAATTAGCAGTGTCTATCTGAGGAGGCTCAGGGTGGGATGGTCTGGGCTGGAATGTTGGCAGGAAGAGCTTGGGGAATCTCCCTCCCTCCCTCTGAGAGGCTGGATTGCTCCCAGGGGCTCTGCCTTTTCTCACTCAGTCTTGCCCCAGCACCCTAAAACCAGGACCAGCTTTACATGAAGTTGAAGCATCAGTCAGGTTTTTGAAGCCCTGAGCATAGCTCACCACTGACTTGGGGTCCACACCCAAGATAGTCAAAGGGTGGCCTACAGGCTCTGAACCTGTAAGGTGGATCCCTTCTCACAGTTCCCCAACCTCTATCTTTACTGTGACTTGCTTTATTTAATATGCTCTTTTCCTTTTTCTGGCACTCTCCACACTGTCTATCATAAACTGGGAAACCTGGGGGTTGCTGTGGGCTATAATAGCTAGGATAAGGTCTAAAATCAGGTTTCAAGGACACTTCACAGCCTACTAACAGGACACCCAAAAAAAATGGACCCTAAGGTCCATTTCTTGACTTTCTGCTCAGGGCTCTATTCCTTGCTCTTCTTCCAAAGTGCCAACATCAGGACCTAGAATCCTGGACCACAGCAACCAGCCAGCGGACAGAATTTCGTCCCAACACATGAGGAAGGTCAATCCTTCAAACAAGCAACTTAGTCTACATTTCACCAGTTAGGAGTGACAGTGAGAAATGTGTCATCTTTTTCTTGGCTATCTCTGGCTATTCTCTGGGGAAGGGTCAGTTCAGCTCTTGGCCACACTTGAAGATGGAGTAGATGAATTTTTTGGTTGAGTCTGGTGAGAGGTTTCTAGATGGTGGACAGCACCATTATGGGATGTACTGAGTGCAAATATTTTCTCTTAACTCGGCTATAGGTGGGTAAAAATATAAAATTACGTTGTTGTTGTTGTTGTTGTTTGTTAAGTTTTTAAGGTAGCTCTTGGGAGGGACTAGTGAGGAATTCCAGGATCTCTATCAGGCCCAGAGCAGGCAGTAGGTTTGGTTCCACTGGGAATGGAAGTTTGTCTGGCTCCCACTATGACATAAATGCTCTCTAACATGGCATTCATGCCTGGGATATCCTGCTGTCTCTAGCATGGCATTACCCCAGCACCTCAAACAGGGGACGTCAGCAGTGCCCAGCACTGTGCCCTCCACAGCTGGGCGAGATCACATTATGCCCAGCTCTAAGCTTTAGCTCCAGGCAAACAGACAAACCCGGACTCCACAACCAGCTGTGCCCAGTGAGTCAAGCATCCCCAAGTGTTCCTCATTCCTGGTTACATACAAAACACCAGTGGTGTTGGAGAGACAGCACAGTGCGGAGGCTGTTTGCCTTACTCATCGAAGATCCAGTTCAATCTCCAGCATCCCATAGGGTCCCCTGAGCAGCACCAGGAATAGTTCCTGAGCACAGAGCCAGGAGTAAGCTCCTGAGCATCACTAGATGTGGTCCCCAAACCAAATAAATAAATAAATAAACCCCAAACAAAACATCAGTCATGGGGCTGGTTTCCACCATCTTCCTGGTGCTGTGCTTCCTTTGTCAGAATCCGAGGTTTCTGAACCTTTGTATTGGGGTGTGGGGGAGAAGCTATATTCCAGGTATAGCCCTGTGTTCCTATTTCTGTCCCCAAAGACTAACAAAACTCAGGTGACCTGCCTCATCCAGTTCTGATGCACAGGGAAACAGACTGAATGCAGAGTCTACGTTAAGGGTATGAGAACTTGGTACCCCCAAATCTGCACCCTAGACTGGGATTGCTATTGATGGCTTCAAAGTAAGTGAAACATGGGTCTAGCTCACTGGAGTGAGGAAAGGATACTTGTTCTGCATGGAAACATAGGGGACCCTGATTCCAAGGAGGAAATTTCTCCAGGAGAGCAAGCATTAGCCAGGAAAAGGGAGTCTTTAAATCTCCCACAGAGCAGGCAGACCCAGTGCTCAGCATACCCTGCAAACACATACTTTGCTTTGTCTCTTGGGGCCTTGAACCCAGGAACTCACTTTCTTCTAATGTCAGATAACACCCTTAAATCTATGCAGAGTGAGACAGGGAGGGAAGAAGAAACAGTTCAAGCACTGATCAGCAGAATGATCAGCAGCATGTGTGTGAGGCCCCAGGTTCAATCCCCAGCACTGCTTCAATCCTCACTCCAGTAGCACCATCAGCACTGGGATCCCCATTTCCCACCCAATCAACAAACCCCACCCCACCCCACCCCACCCCATCCCACCCCCCAAAACCCCTAAGGAATTCCTGGGAGAATTTAGAGCTCAATTGCTAGCCTGGGTTTCTGCAGGTTACTGACTAGCCACATCTGGAGAGAAATGAAGTCTGGAGGAAAGTTGAGGGTGTGCAGTCAACTTGTTCCTGCCCAGTGCTCAAACATATACTTCTCTGGTTAGAGACTCCTGTATCCTGTCACTGAGGGGAGCAAGATGGCTTCTCCCCCAACCCATCACTATGGAAAGACAAAAAAAAAAAAAATCAACTCCAGATCAGGTCAGGAGCAATAGCGCAGCAATAGGGCATTCACCTTGCATGGGGTGGATCCAGGATAGACCTTGGTTTGATCCCTGGTGCCCCAAATGGTGCCCTGAGCCAGGAGCGATTTCTGAGCAAATAGCCGGAAGTAACCCCTGAACATCACTGGGTGTGCCCCCTCTCCGCCCCTCAAAAAAAACCCTCCAGGGTCTGATTTAAAACTACCCAGGACTTTGGAAAATTCATAGAGATTGTTGCCAAAGCAAGTAATATTTGATTTAATTAGAATAAGAAGCAAGAGGTGTTTTTTAAATACCTCCCTAAAAATATAAGAAAGAAAACAGGCACCTAATGAAACTCCGGCATCCCTGCACATTCTGTGGAATAACTGTGGCTATTAACAGTTTTCTCAACCAGTAAGTCTGTCTGCACTCACTTTAACAAGATTCATTAACTACCAAGCTGAATGACACTGTTACAAGCAAACTCGTTTACTCAAAATTAAATGCTCTCTGGTACATTTTTCTTTCTAATTCCGCTCAAAGGAAGAATGCAGAAAGGCACCCCAAAAAAGGCAACCTGTCACTCTGGAAAAGGCTGGGAGGAGATTCTTCTGGCAACAAACATTCTACAGTAAAACTATTTTTTAAATTATTAAAAATGGGACTCAACTTAAGTTTTAGTCAAGGTTTTTTTTTTTTTTTTTTTGGTTGGTTGATCTTGGGATCATACCTAGAAGTAGCTCAGGGGCTACTCTTGACTCTGAACTTAGGAATCACTTCTGGCAGTTTCATGAGACCATATGAGATGTTAGGGATCAAACCTAGTTCAACCATCATGCAAGACAAATGTCTTTCCACTGTGCTATTTCTCTGGCCCTCTATCAAATTTTTATTATAGTTCAGGAACAATGATTAAAGCTGTGTCAAAGTTGATGGTATTGATGTACAATATTACTGCATCCTACCACCGAAGTGCCCCCAAACTACCACTGCCTCTGTGACTCTTTAATCCAATCTTTCCCCACTCCCCCAGCCCCCACACACACACACCTATGCCATGTACACTGTGGTGTTTATTAATTTAACTCCAGGATAGTTTAAACTCTAAGAACCAGAGCAGCTGTGACCAAAGAGGAGAATAAGAACCTGAATGCCTATACAGCAGGTTTGGAGTTTATTTTGAGTTCTTCATGCCCTATATTGTGTTTTAAAATTTATTCAGTCCCATCCCACTTTCTAAAGGCATCTCTGTCCACAGAACATGGGATATTGCACTTTTCCTTTCAAAGCTCAGCAGTGTGGAGTTGGGCGTTTGCTTTGCTCTTTCTTCTTTCTGACTAAAGGCACCAGAACAAGCACGGGAAGTTTTGTTTTGATTTGTGTCTTTTCATGCCACCCCCTAACAGCATTCAGTGACACTGAAAATCGGTTGTGCATAGGAGGGAAATGAGAGATGTCCTCAGACCCTTGTTCTCAGAGCAGACTGAGTCCTGTGGAGGGGCACAGATCCCCTGCAGTCCTCTAAAGGACCACCAAAAATTCCTAGATCCATGGCAGTCATGGGTCATGGCCTAGGGCAAGTCCTAGGGGGAAAGGGGCAAGGAAGAAGCAGCAATAGAAAAAACATTAAGTTCACAGTTTCTCCACTCATTTGTGGTGGGGCACTTGGGTTATTTTCAAATTCTGGCTATAATGGTAGTTGTGAATGATCAACCAAGAACTGGGTACTGAAAGGAGGGAACAGGACATGCATGATACCCCTTAGGAAACAGTATTACTAAACACAGTGCTAAAAGGAAAAAAGGAAGAGTTAAAGGGGAGGGAGTTAGGAGAATGGGGAAGGAAAATGGAGTCATTGATGATGGGAAATGTACACAGGTAAAGGGATGAATGTTGAATAATCGATGACTAAAAGTCAATCATGAACTTCTTTGTGACTCTATATTTCCTGGTGATTCAATTAAAAAAATTATTCCCCCCAAAAAAGCAAAGATGAGTTCCAGGTGACAAGCCCCTGAGAGACCACAAGAAGTACACAGGAATCAGCTAAGAAATACCGGCACATAGGAGAGGCCTTTGTAGTGAAGCATGGGAGACATGCACCCTAGAGGTTGCCTCTAAGTGTCAATAAATCCACGGCAGGCCAAGGCAGGAGGGGAGGTGGGAGTGTGAAGTCAGAGGATAAAGTCAGCCTCTGTAGCTGGGTCTCTCAGTTGATACCCTGCAAAGAAATGGCATGAACAAAGTCAGAGCAGCTTAAGGAAGTTCCTTCTTGCACCACATCTGCAGGGACTTGACGAGCTCAGCTGAATCTCCATCAATGTGAGCCAGAAGCAACTACCTCCAAAGTCTGGGGATCCAGAACATGCAGAAACACATACATGCTCCCTGCAGGAAACAAGTCCAGCCACCATAAACAGGAAAATGTTTCCCACCTGCACTCTGGGTGCTGGGTGGAGCCGCTGGCAATTACTTTACTTGTTCTCTACTAAAAGAATAAGGTTTGTTTTTCATTTTAAAGTATGATATGAGAGCTATCTTTGCAAGTGTAAAAGGCCATGAAACAAGACGAGGAAACGTTCCTTCTGTCCATCTGACCCAATTCATTCTGTAAAGATGACTGATGAAAAATGCTTCCCTTTCCATGCACTTGACTCAGACACATTCACAGAGTCTGCAATGCTGGTGTTAAGCTCACTTCTGCATCTACAGCAGGTGAGCACCCACGTTCTCATGAAGAAATACACCCTGTTGCTTTCACAGGTCATACAGACACGATATTTTACTCACCCTACCTAGAGATGTTTAAAGGATACTTTATGTTTTCTATGATAAAAAAAAATAACAAAAAAAAAAAGGACTTCAAGGGCATTCTGTTCAAAGTTTCAGGAAAAATAAAAAGAAGTCTTCCACCTCTGACTTCATTCACAGGTGAAACACAAAGAAACAGAATGTGTGAATAAACAAAACAAGACAAAACAGGGGGCTGAGCAATAGCACAGCTGGGAGGCTGTCTGCTTTGCATATGGTAACTCTCTGGCATCCCACATAGTTCCTTGAGCCTACCAGGAGTAATTTCCAAGTGCAGAGTCAGAAGTAACCCTTGAGCACCACCAAATGTGGTGCAAGAACAAAGTAAAAGAAAGACAAAACAAACTTTCAGACTTGATGAATCCAATAGTGTTTGCCAGATGGGTGAGAAGAAAAGGATCATACATACATGCAGATGTGGGTAGAAAATAGATGCAATACAGATTGGTGGGAGGGGGAGATAAATTCAGTGTTGTCACCTGACCCTCGACACCTTCACAGACCAACATTACTTCAATGAAGCAGACATGTACATGCATGCACATAGGGAACAAAACAGTCTCGCAGAAATAGTCCCAATTCCAAAGGTGGAGCCTTGGACTGGTGTTGGAACACCCTGCTTTAACCTGAAACAAAGGAATTCCCTAGCTTTCTCTTTCCTTTTCACTCATACCTTTGACATGTAAAAGTCCAAACCTAAACTAAATTAACTTGATAGATACTTTTGTCTCTCACTGAACCCTCATTGGGATTTGAGCTGGTTAAAAGAGAAGTCTGGGGCCAGAGTGAAAAAGTAGGGTATTTACCATGCATGCAGCCAACCAAGATTCAATTCCCAGCATCCCATATGAACCCCTGAGCCTGCCAGGGGCAATTTCTGAGCACAGAGCCTAGAGTAACCTCTGAGAGCAGCTGGGTATGCCCCCAAAAATGAAAAAAATAGTTCACTTTGTCAGGCTTTCAGACTTATGAGGTTGAAAGCTCCCCAACTCCTTGCTTTTCTCTCTCATGACTGTCTCACTTTATTAATTCACATGACAATCCTGCTTCAGACCTGCTGTTGGAAATATGGCTTGTGGTGCATTTTCACAAGCTGGTCCCATTCCGCTTAACACACACTGGGCATTTCTCTGGTCTCTCAGCCTAGTCAATCTTATGTTTAAAAAAAAGGAAAAGGTAACGGTTTGAATTTCCCTACTCTGGAATGAAGCTGAGTGACTTTTGCTGCAGTTCCAATGTTGTACTTTGCTCTGACAACTGGAGACAACCTAACGCACATGCCCCACCTCCTTCCCTCAGGCCAGGACATGTGGGAGCAATGTTGGAGGATATGACACATGAGCAACAAGCTGGATATACAGTACCACAAGTCCCTTCCTGGAGGAGCTAAATATCCTGTGTTCTCTAGTGAAATGGCTACACTCCCCTCACCTGAGTTGAGCTTCTGGGAGAGTTTGCTTGGATTCTGTGCATGCAGGGAAATCATTCCAGGATACACTGAACATCTCTCCATATCAGCACTCTGATTAAAACAATATCAGAATGTCTTTTCCCACTGGGAAATGACAAGGATTTTACACACACACACACACACACACACACACACACACACACACACACACACACACACACACACACACACACACACACACAC
>PVKC010004713.1:9512-35039 GCA_004027635.1 Crocidura indochinensis
CTCTCTCTCTCTCTCTCTCTCTCTCTCTCTCTCTCTCTCTCTCTCTCTCATCTCTCCTGGCTTGGGGGGATAAAACCGTGGTCTGTCCTATGCTAGCGCGCATAAGGCAGACGCCTTACAGCTCGTGCCACCACTCTAGCTCCACTATGTATGATTTTTTTTTATTTTGTTTGTTTTGTTGTTTGAGGGCCACCCCCTGTGACGCTCAAGGGTTACTCCTGGATATGCTCCTGGCTTGGGGACCATATGGGACACCGGGGGATCAAACTGCGGTCTGTCCTAGGCTAGCCCACTCAAGGCAGAAGCCTTAGGACTTGCACCACCGCTCCAGCCCCAAGTATGACTTTTTAATCCCAGACCTGCATATGAAGCTAAATAGCTGTCTATCAAATACTTTCTCTTCTCATCATAATGTGAATTGTCTTCCTTCCCAAAGCAGTTGCATCTTTACACCTTTTTCATTATCTTGGTGGGTCACAGAAAATCTGAATTGCCTGTTTGAAGCTCCTGTATGTATGAACTCTTCATCTATTATGATGTTTTGTTGTTGCTATAATTTGATTATTTCACTGAGGAATCTAAAAGATAAAAAGAACATTTTTAATGCCTCTGTAATAAATAAAATAAGAGAATTTTTCTCTGTGATTCTCTCCAAATTAAGAAACTAATATTACAAAGAACAATAACATTTTGCTTTTAGTAATATTTAGTCCTTTCCCCAAAAAGTGATTTAAAAAGGCATTCAACAATTTACCAAAAGTTTTTAAGATACTAGATGCCTCACTAGGAAAACCAGTGTACTTATTCCCTGGAGTTTTGATTATCAGCGCCTCCTTCCACCCCACACATCATTCCTCCACACCCCACCCTGTTTTTTTTTTTTATCCCCTTCAAGAAAAGCAGCTTTGCTTATGCAAATGAAGGTTTATGCCCTGGAGTCTTCATTTCTAGCTATACAAACTAACTGTGGAGGAATAGTGAGAATATTACTAGATAACAGGCTCAAGTATTCGTTCCATTGTGTGAGTTCAAAGTATTCTAGTGGAAGGTTATTTTCAAGTGTATGTTCAATTGAGCAATTTATTGTCTTTTTTTTCCTATTGCTGCTGCTTTTGATACTTAACCTTCTAGATGGACTCATTCTTACTCTTTTGACATATTTTAAGTTCATTTCTAAACAGGAAACACTCTAGACTAACTGTGGCTTATGTTTCTTTTGTTTTGTTTTGTTTTGTGGCCACACCCAACAGTGGTCAGGCCTTTCTCCTGGCTCTGTGCTCAGGGATCACTCCTCCCAGGATGGGGAGATGGGGAACCATATAGGGTTTAGGAGATTGAATTTAGTTCAGCTGGCAAATGCCCTACATACTATACTATTGCCCTGGTCGCACAAGAAAAACTTTTTTTTTATTATTTAAAGTGAATTACAAATCTTACACAGTGATGATTAAAGTACACAGTGACAATAAATGAGGCCCTTTCCACCACCAGTGTTGTCCTCCCTTCATCCCTATTTCCAATTATATATCCTTTATCTCCCTCCTTTATCCCCTAGAATGCTAGTGTAAATAAAAGCATATATGTTAACACTAATGTGAACCATTTTTTTTGCAGTTCCAGGTATTTTTAGTAGTGGTTTCTTAAAGGTTTAGAGTCAAAGGAGCACTATAAAAACAATGTTAGAGTGGCAATTATCGTTTGCATGGGTCCACCAAATGATGGGGGTCATGGAAAGGAAAAACTTTGGCCTAAATACAAGGAGACCCTACACCTGAAGTTTCCTGACATAAGACCATTTCTAGGCTCCAGGCAAACTAGTTTGTCCAATCCAGGTCATTGTCTGTAGTGTCCATAAAATTATATTTTTCACAGTCTCTCTTGTTGGTATCATGTTTCTGTATTGAAGATCCTGGAATCTGTATATCCTACATTGAAGTCAGGATGGTGCAGAGCGGTGTCTAATTTCAACTCACAATTAAAGGGCAATGCAGAAAGTCCTGTCCACTATGCAGGTCATTGTTGTTTAAATCTTCTCAGTGTTAAGGGAAGACTCTTTTGAGTATCGATGTCAGAGCAGCAGTAGGATCTTCCCTGGTAGAGGATTGCTTCCAGGTGATGTCATAGACAACTTTGGATGTTTCATAGATAGCTTCCCTGGTTCAGAGGTGACTGGAAAATGCCCAAACATCTGAGGCCAGTTCCAGGTCATCATGTCAATGTTCAGGGTGTAAGGTTCTGTTGGACCACAAGATTTGTGTGCTCCTATCTCTATTAGATAAGAATTTATTTGTATGTAGAGTATTTTCCATTTTAATGTGCCCATGCAAACAAGGAATAATGCCACCTGGTGTTATAAGCATATAAGAGGGCCGCAATAACAAGTCCAACAATCACCATGACCTGGTTCAAACATAAGCATTAAACTGAGGGACTCTTTCACCAAAATTCCTTATTGAACAGTTCACAAAGAGAAAAAAAAGATAAAAAGTGGAGAAAATAAACAATCTAACTTAAGACAGTGGACACAATTGTTACCGTTTAAGAAAATTTGTGTGTTCCCATCTCTATAAGATAAGAACGTGTTTGTATATAATTTCCCATTTTAATGTGCCTATGCAAAGGAAGAACAGTATCGCATGGCTAGATTGGTTCCTATGGGGATGCTAGAACAAGTCCAAGTCAATTCAATTGACTTGGTTCTTATAAAAACGTTAAATGGAGGGACACTTCTACAAACTTCCTTATTTAACAAATAACAAAGGGAAGGAAAGATAGAGAAGGACTCTTTCACCAAAATACCTTATTGAACAGTTCACAAAGAGGAGAAAAGATAAAAAGTGGGGAAAATAAACAATCTAACTTAAGACAGTGGACTCAATTGTCACTGTTTATGGGAAATAATCAGAAACCTAGTATGGTAGCAACCACAGTTACACAATGAAAGAAGGAAGAGGCCAAGAGACTGCTGAGAGCAAACAAGTAGGTAAAGAGTACTAGTCTCTTCCCAACCTGAGAGTCCATCCTCTCATTTTTATTTTGAAAATATATGGTATCCTCACCCAAACTGGTCTCTTCCCAACCTGAGAGTCCATTCCCTCATTTTTATTTTTATTTTAAATATATATGGTACTCGTGGGGGCATATTGAAATGGAGACATACTACACTATACGATTGCCCTGGTCCCAAAGAATAACTTTTTAAATGACAAAACAGCCCTCTTTGTTTCAGAAAGCAAGGTAATGTGTGCCTGTGTAATTTTCACAAGTTTCATTGACAACATATTCTGTTGAAACTAAGCAGAATAAACTGCATTTGCAGCTGAGGAAAGAGAGGGCTAGAAGAGGAGGAATAGAAAGACTTTTCATTTTATTATGAAATCAGTGATTTACTTTGTGTGAAACATTTCACAGAGTCTCTTAGTCCTCCTAACAATTCCACATGGAAAGTATTGTACATTTTCCCTATTGCCTAAGGAAAATTCTGAAAGTTTGGAGAAGTTCAAAGCATTGCCAGGATTCTGAATTAGCAAAATTAGAAACTAGATTCAAGTCTGAGTAAAAACGATTTGAAAAAGGTGGCAAGAGTCACGATTTATATCCTAATTTCCAGTTTTATGTTGTTCTGGAGCCTGCTGCTTTTACAATATTTTGCAGTGGAATAAAAGAATAGCCCATGACCCTACTCTCTATCCATCTGCCAACTGGCCTATTTGGAGACATCCTCTTTCTCTGGAACCTATTATGAGTGCCAGTCCATTAATGAGACACTAGGAGCAACATAAAGTCATGATGCTTCTCATGGCCTTGATATTAGATGCCTTGTTGGGATTTATTGTATCTGCAAAAAATCTTTTTCATAGTAATATCCTGAGGTCTTTTAAACTTTATTTTTGTTTTGCTTTGCTTTGCTTTGCTTTTGTGTTTGGTCTGTAGTGCCAGGAATCAAATGGAGGCCTTCTTCATCTAAGACATGAGCTCAGGTCATTGAGCTACTACTCTGACCCTCTCAAAATCTTTAATAATATCAAAATAAACTGAAGGAATAAGTCATTAATTCAAATACGCACACTGGATTCCAAGTGTTTATGATAACACATACATAATATTTATGTTATAGAGATATGTATATAAACACATACATTTTTGTGTTAGGGCAAGAGAGGCAGTTCATTATTACTCCTGGCTCTGTGTTAATGGAACACTCCTAATGGAGCATGGAGGATTATGTGGGGTGCTAGAGATCACACCGAGGTTGGCTACATGCAAGGCAAGTGTCTAATTCACTGTATAATCCAGCTCCAAAAGGCAGTTTACTCTACATAAATTAGATGAATTCAAACTCCTAAATTAAAAAAAATATGCTTTTGCTCATTTCAGACTCAAAGTGAATAAACTTCAAGTGTTCCTCTGACTAATATTGAGATATTTTTTGTAGCATGTATATAATCTGTTAGGTTGATTCCCTAAATTTCATCCATAACTCTAAAGGCTAATTCTGATATCAGGCTTTCAAAGAGACTCATCAAAGGTGGTAATATTTCAACAGAAGACTGACTATCTCTTCCCCTGAGTGAGAATGCCACACAGCGAGTGAAAATAACTGTCACAAAAATGATAATGAAGGTATATATTTATCATCTTTGGCTAGTGCTAAATATAGAAGAAACCACATTAGGCCTATCTCTTGCCATGCAACCATCCCATAAGTTACCTTATAAGCAACTTTACTTTAGAGCTGAGAGAGTGGAAACCATTTTTCAAGGTCAGAGAGCCAGGTTATGGACATGGTTTCTTCCTAGAATATATCTGACATCATTACCTAAGAGAGACAACCACAAAGAGCCAGAGTGATTGCATAGTGGGAAGGTATTTGTCTTGCTTGGAGTTGACCCTAATTCAATCCTCATCATCCCAAATGGTGTCCTGAGCTTTCCAGGAGAGCACTGCCAGGTCTGGCTCAAAAACAAAAAAATAAAAAAGTAAAAAAAAAATGAAAACCACATCTGTTTCTTATAATTTAAAGAAGAAACACTACAAAGCCGAGTGCTTAATTGGAGGTTCAAGACAGCCTCAATAGAAGAGGTAAGGTAGTTTGGTCCAGGTGACACTGGAACATTTAAATAATATTGCAAAAGGTGGTGTAAGTGGCAAGTGAAGGTGGGAGTTGATGTAACACATGGAGATTAGCCTTGGCTACTTCAATTTGTGACATAGTTGAGACCCCTCAACATCTTTTCTAGTCACTGGACGCCACAGACTGTTTTCACTGCCTTCAATGTTTTCTCCTTTTTTCTCTCTTGTCACCATCTATATTGAACAATATCGCTCAACATTAACACCCTAACTAGTTTGTAATCATTCTGGATGTCCTGTTTGATCTCTCTCCTATACCTTCTGATTGTTCCCTGGATTTACATCCTCCTTTCTGATTCTAGAGATATACCAGACAACTCTTACCATCCTCCATTAGAGGTATTGGTGATTTTAAGACAGTAAGTAAAAATTGGTTTTAAAAAGCCTAACTAATGCTACTTTCATAGGAAGACTTCTTAGACTGTCTCATAAACTTAACCAATGTTTCATCAAAATATTTTCTAGTAAAGAAAAAGCACTTGGTACATTTTTCTTGAAAAATAAATTCCCAACCATAGCCTACACTGTCCTGTGTGATCTGACCCTTATTGCCTCTCATGCCTCTCTCTGATCGTGTCTATTCATTGTTCACTTTGACCCACATACACTGACCTTTTTGGTCTTTGAAATCACCACAGTCTCACTCCCTCAGTCTCAGAAGGCTTTTTACTAGCTCATCTTTCTGCTTTGGATTTTCGTTTTCTTAACCTTGAAGTGATGACTCTCTCTTAACAAGGGCCTCCACACAACATAACCTCTTTAGCAGTCTTTTGTGACCACTCTCAGAAAAAAAAAGTGCACACGTTCTTTCATTCCACTCACTGTGTTATCCTGCTTTATCTCCATAGCATTGGAAACTGCCTGAAGTGTTTGTCTACACATTTATGCTTTTAAAACACCTATCACATTGCAATGGAACTCCCTTCGAGGCAGGAACTCTGTTTGTACACTAAGATTATCCAGTATTACAAGATGTCCTGGTGTTTCGTAGTTGTTCAAAATGCACTGCGAAATATTTACCTATTGCTTATAGTGATATACACACTGAATATTCCTTGGGAGTGGAGGGCAGAGGAAGCAGAGGAAGTACTATATCAAAAGAACCAGAAAATCTCAATGCCATTTAGGATCCACAGAGTAAAGGATGCCAAGAGTCTTGTAATAACTGGGACAATAATAATGTTCTTAAACAATGAAGAATGCTCTGTTCCAAATTCCACTCTGTCCCCATTGAATCAACAGTGATAGTCTCTAGACTCATGGTATTTAAAGAACATTGACATTTCTGGGAGCAACATGGAATGAAATGAGAAAGGACAACCAGGAATACAAGAGGACAAACCTCCTTAACAGCACCACCTTAACAAGTGTGGAATTGAATTTTAGAAGTTATATTGTTTTTTATCAAGTATCATAGCAAAGTACAACAAGTTTTGTGGGTTAAAACAACTAAATTTTATTATCTCCATTTTTAAAGTTTAGAAACTCAAAATATCAGGGGTCAGTTTGATAATTCATGCTGCTCTTGTTGTTTTTAAAGTCTCCGATCCTAATGATTCAGGTTTTTTTCTACTATCCAAAGGCAGAATGTTCCTATTTGGCTTGATTTTGCTAGGGATTTGAGGGTTCTTGTAACACTGTTATCACATGAATGGAAAAGAAAATTCCAGAACCCTCTACTGTCATCTAGTGAGGAAGTTGATGCATGTCTCTTGTACTATTTAACATAACCTTTCCAGGCTCCCACTGGACGTTATCACAGGGTTAGGCTGTAGACACCTTTGGTAAGGCATTTTCACCACAGCGTTAGTGAATCTTTTCAAAAAGGTAAATTAAATGACCTAAATTGGTGTAAATAAACATTTGTCTCTCTGTGACTCTCTGAACCATAGGTTTTCATCTCCTCCAGGAACTATAGCAGTGAAGACTGCAGGGGCTCTGTTGGGAGAGCATTAGAAGCCAGCAACTGCCTATCAAGCCAACTAGTACTGTGGCCCCATCTGAACAGATGAAATTCAGCAAAGGAGGGTGCCTTCTCCCACAAATGGTGAAGCTCAGCTGCATCCTCATTTCAGGAAGAATTTATGAGTAGAGTTCATGCCAGGGAGATTGGGAGCTCCTCTCCCAGAAGCAGATGCTGCTGATCCCCACACAGAAGCCACCTCACTCTTCAGCACTCCCAGGCACCGCCTGCCAGATGGCCACAACTGAATCTGCAACAGAATAGATATCTGCCATTGGCAGCAAATCCACCTCTGTGTGACCAGTTCAGGACCCGAGGTGGTGTGGCAGGGCATCAATCACATCTGAACACCAAATAGGCTTTGGATATGCCAGGCATGGTGCATTAACTTTGCAGACATTAACTCAAACTACACTAATATTCTCAGGAGGATGGTTCTGTTCTTTCACATCGTTTCATACATGGAGAGAACCATGTTTGGAGAAGCTGGGTAACTTGCCAAAGGTAACAGAACTAACTAATCGGCAGAGGTGAGTTTTGGATGGAAGCCAATAGTATGCGGGCCTAGTCTCCAAAACAGGAGATCTTTGACAATGCACTAGCTATATTGGTTCTCAAGAGTCTTTCAGCTCTCTTTCCCAAGTTTCCCAGGTTCCTGTTGTGCTACCTCCATCTGCAACAGACCAGCTATATCCACATCTCAGTAGTTGTCTGGAAACTCTCCCTTGTTTATAGGGCAGGAGTTCATTATATTTGCAATCTTTTGAATGACATGTTATCTTAGAAGTGGAATGGAAGAGACTTGAAGCAAATACAAACCACAAAATTATAGTTATCAAGTCAAATCTGGAGAAATAAGTCTAAGTGTGAGAATTGGCACCAAAAGGAGACCCAGAAACCAGAGAAATATAATGGGCAGGATACTTGTATTGCACATGGCTGACCTGAGTTCAAAGCTTGGTGCCACATATTGTTCCTGAGCCCTGCCAGGGGTGACCCTTGAATTCAGAGCCAGAAACAAGACCTGAGCACTACTGGGTATGCTCCCCCAAACTAAATACATGATCCTTAATAGAAGAAGGCTATGTCTGAATCAATCTTGGGGGTAGAAGCATGGGAATAGTACCATTCGCATGAAAGGTTCCAAAACTGTGATACTGTATTGAAATCTTAATATACACTAGAAGATAAATTATGTCTACGACTCAGATTGTCTTCATTTTCATACTGACTCAGTAAGAAAGATTATCAGTACTGATTTGGACTCTATTGCTAGAGAAATTTAAGTTAATTTTCAACTTTACTAGCTGGCAAAAGACACTTCTGAGATTTGAACTTCAGAAATCTTTCAGTAAAAATAAAGAAATATATATATATATATATATATATATATATATGTAGATCACATCCCATACATTTTGTAATGTTACATGACATTTAGGTAGTTCTTTGGGTGTTGTGTTGACTCTAGAAAAAAGTCTATCTGACAATCACACTAAAGGTGGTATTATCACATGCTTTATGGTATGATATCACTGGTAAAGTGATATATCTTGTTATGTTAGAGATATTTATACTTTTCAAAATCATATGTAATGAATATAAGTGATATATATTTATAATTAAATGAATTAGCAGAGCATAAGTATCTCCAAAGCAATATGGCAGGAATATATTAAATTTGGTTTTCTTCTCTCCATTTTCCTTTTCAAATTAGTTCCTCTTCTCGATGCTTATGGATATCTTATGATACTTCGAGGTATAAAATATCTTTATCATGCTCAAAGATAAATGTTTCACAGATTAACACTTGGTTTATTTAAGCTCAATAATATCCACAATCTACATGGTTAAAGCTGGAATTATCTAAAGACTTATAATCCAAATGTATAGCTAACAGAAAATCACAAATCATATTAAGTACTATATGTCATCTGTGTCACCTATGTTATCGAATATCATAATTCCCTGTATAAACTGAGATTCTCGAGGAGCAATGTCCAATGGTCATATGGAAAATCTACTTGTCAATTCTCCACATAGCTTGAATATACTCACAAATAATGTTTGAATTTCATGACCTGGTATCTCAAGAGGCAGGTAAAGACTTGTATTTTGTTGGTCAGAGTTCAAAGGAGAGATACTTTTCACTTCTTTTTTTTTTTTTTTTGGTTTTTGGGTCACAACCGGTAGCTCTCAGGGGTTACTCCTGGCTCCAGGCTCAGAAATTACTCCTGGCAGACACGGGGGACCATATGGGGCACCGGGATTTGAACCGATGACCTTTTGCATGAAAGGCAAACGCCCTACCTCCATGCTATCTCCCGGGCCCACTTTTCACTTCTTGATTAGTTATGACGAATTTCTAGAACAAGATAAATCATAAATAATACAAAAGCTAATTTTAGATAAAATTTGATCTGCCATGTCCTCTGATATTCAAATCTTCAAGCCATTTATTACTAAAGAAATTTAATAAATATTTATATTACATTTATATTAGATCTCAAGTTTTTTTGTTTGTTGTTTTTGGGTCACACCTGGCAGTAATCTGGGCTTTCTTCTGGCTCTGTACTCAGTGATTACTCATGGAAGAGCTCAGGGACCAGGAATAAGAGGATCAAAGCATGGTTAGTCATGTGTAGGGCAGAAGTAGTATCTGCTATACTATGTATCTGGTTCCCAAATTCTAAGTCTGGATACATTTTTATTCTGAAATTCTAAACTAATTTGGGTTGAGAAAATGCTGTTTTCTATTTCTATTTCTACACCCAACCTTAAAAATTAAAAATGTAAAGGATGTATTTTTATTAATCAGGTCCTTTGTGAATACTAAGATGTTTCCATGATATACTACATTTTTCATATTTCCTCAGATGTTTGGATATTTACAGCTGTATTTTTCTTCCTAATACAAACATAACATTTCAGGAAAATATATTACTCGACTGTTCTTTGGCCCAATTCCCTCATCTGTCAAATGAGAAAAAAAAAGGGCTACATGAGCAATTCATAAAATATACTTATTGGCATACTAATTTAATTATGACAACACAGAAAGTGTTCTGTGGACAAGGAATTTAAACGGTGCAACAGAATTTTTTTGTATGTATTTTGGAGGCTTCAATTATATTCCCCAAATTTTGGCCATTAACTATTGTCTGAACTATATTTTATGAATTGCTTAAATGGATCAATCTCTTTCTAGGATGTTCTATAAGATAAAAGGACAATAGTTTATACATAATCAAAAACAAGAAGAACAACAAAAAGATTTATTAAACTTTATATTATATGCTCACATTCTTTTTTGTTAAGAATCTCTTTTCAGATGCATTTGAGGTGGCATTTCTCAAACTTGATTTTCAATGATTTTATTCATTAAGCATATATAACCCATTTGCCTTGTTTCATTTTTAAATTTTTTGAAACAAAATGTCAGAAATATTATTGGCCCCATTTTCCTAATTATAAATGGTTGACAATCATTGTCAAGTGATTAACTTAATTCTTTATTGGCCTCTTACCATATAGTGAGTATTGTCACTGGGAATACATTGATTAGTGAGAATAGAGTCAGTTTCTACCACTACTGTCATTGTTTTTTGGTTGGTTGATTTTGGTTTTAGGGGCCATATCCAGAAATACTCAGGGCTTACTACTGGTTCTGAGCTCAAATCACTTCTAGTGGGAACAGGGATCAAAAGAGATACTGGAAATCAAACCAAGGCCAGATGTATGCAAAGCAAATATTCGGATATTTCATTGTTAATGTCATACTCATGCAAGTAGTTTTATAAAAAATAGTTGATATTTAAAAAGTCTGAAATCTATGAACTGTAAGTCAAACAAATCTGATATTTTTAGGATGTCAGGGAAATCTTATTTGGGAGAATAATCCTGAGGTTGAACTCTGAGTGACTAGAAATTAAAGTGATCTGAGAGTATGAAATATTCCCAAAGTGGGAGAATGAAAGCACTTGCAAAGACATAGGAATGACTGAAGTAGAACCCCTGGGGAATGGCAGCTACCCTGTGTGCTTGAAATACAAGGAACATGGTTTCTTTCACATCTCTTTGCCTGTAGAGTCTTATAGGCTAAGAAGGTGTCTTATAGGTGCCCCTGAAGGTCTGGACCAGGAAATTAAATTAATATATTTGCATTTGGAAAAAATAACTTTAGCATCAACCCATATGTAGGAAGTGGAAAAAGCCATAGAATTTAGAAAACATCAGTGATGAGGTTATTATTGGAGTCCAATAGATCACTACAGATAGCCAGTCTCTAAGTGTCATTTTACTCATATAAGTTGATTTTTATATTTGTACAGAAGAAATTCTAGACATTATTGACATGTATTTATTTGAACCCAAACCTCTGGGGATTTTGTTGATGTTTCTATTCATCTTTTTTAGGGCTAAATCTGGGAGCTTCAGGGCTTTCTCCTGGCAAGATCCAGGGACTCTATGGAGTGCTGAAGACTGACCCAAAGTGGGCCACATGTACGACAAACAAACTACCTGCTATCTTTCAGGTTCCTAAGTATATTGCTTTATTGAATGTTCCATTACTACTCCTTAGGAGTCATATTTTATTTGAAATTGACAAATTACTTGTCTATACTATCACTGAAACTCTATAAGAAGAACAAAATTCATTGATGATGATAGTTAAAGAAACAGCTCTGTCAATCAATGCTTTTAAGTCAAATCTCTTGAAGTGTGTATATAAAACATGTTTGAAACAAAATCATTTACTCACTAACTGAATAAATATTGGGAATAATCACTCAGTGCTGACTAGGTATTCAGCACTAGCCTGTCTCTAGGATGAAGTGGAATGAAATAGAGGAATTCAAAAATTCTCTCTTTCTCTCTTTGTGTCTTTAGACTTAGACTTTCTCTCTTTCTTTTTTTTTCAATTTTTTCTCAACACACAAATTTCACTCCTGATCTTCCCCAACTGTGACCTTGGGAAAAATACCTTTATAAGATTAATTTCCCTTATCTGTATCACAAAAGAAATAATAGCTAAATACTTAGGGGCAATA
Organism: Crocidura indochinensis; assembly: GCA_004027635.1. Classification (NCBI taxonomy): domain Eukaryota; kingdom Metazoa; phylum Chordata; class Mammalia; order Eulipotyphla; family Soricidae; genus Crocidura; species Crocidura indochinensis. The sequence goes on from PVKC010004713.1 coordinate 21,660, forward strand.
TCTCAGGATCTTTAAGGATCAAAATCATAAAGTTCAATCACCTAACAGTATGAACACATATTTTAAGATTAAATTCACTAAAGCTTCAAAATTTAGATTCGATAATCATTGTTTTAGGCACTCATATCCGTGTTTGGTAATAATTTTATCGACCTTACCAAAAGGCTCCATAGATTTGTGAGACTGGAGAAACTTATAATTTGGGGTATTTTGTCATTTTAAGAACTCCCATAGCTCAGCAAGCAAATTTCACTTTATGATTTAAAGTTATAGCCCTTAAATTATGCCAGCATTCTGTTTTTCCTTTCTTTTATGAAACTGAAGACTACAATAAAAATATGTTCACAAGAATGCATATGCAAACATATGTATACTATACATGTATATACAAATTTTTATAAAATAGTCAATTATATAGATTATCTAACACAAACTATATCTATAATAGAAAATGCATGTATGGGCATTGATATGCCTATGCATAAATATGAATTCACACACCCACTGGCAGGATGAGAAACTCCTTTGATATATTTAGTGGTTTACATTTTAAATCTATAATCAAATTACTGAAGCATATTCTGAAGCTTTGAAACAGTGATGCCACTGGCAATTTAATCCCCATTTCTACACTACTTCTTTGTAGGCTGAGAAAAGCCAGAATTGTTCATGGGTAATCTCCCACTCCTTCCTGCTGCTCACAAAATGGATAGTTTCTTCAAACTGGAAAACACATTGTCTATCATTGCTCACTTTCATTGGCAAGGGTTCCATATAATCAAAGTCCCAGCATACTAACAGATAGTTCCCATGCTTTTAATAAAAAGGCTCCATGGCCCCTTCATTCATAGATCTGTGGCTCCTGAGTTATATATATATATATATATATATATATATATATATATATATTTATAAATAGATAGAGAGAGTGTGTATATATATGTATATATATACACTTTCTCCAGCTGCATACTTTATTTGTACATATAGAAGATGATCTTCTGTTTGCTACTGTGATAATAGAACAACAGTGAAGCAACAACCTAAGATACTGAATTAATTAACTTACCCATAGATTCTTTCTGGCACATGTGTGAAACATCAAATTATGTTCACTCTTCTGCAAGGACTATGTCTTTGTATCATTTACCAGTGTTGGCTGGCATAGTTTCCATGCTCTTGTTTGCAGACTGGTACCCACAAGTGCAAGATGGTTGAAAAGCACTGCTTTACGAGAGCTTAGAATTATTACTTTCCTCAGTTCTCTAAAGAAAGTGGTGATCAGGTGGTGGTACTGGGACAATGGAACACCAGAGAGATTATGGATCTTGGAGCATCTTTCCCTGATAATTTCTGAGCATTTCCCTTTGCATCTCTGCCATCTAGCTGTTCTTGAATTATAGCCATTTTTATGGTGAAAGATGGGAAGATAGGTTAGAGTCATATCCAGCAGTGTTCAGGGAATATTCCAGCTCTGTGTTTAAAATGACCCCATATGTGTATGGGTAACCATATGTGGTGCAGAAGACTGATACTTGCAAGCCAAGTGTCTTACATCCTGTATTATTTCTCTGCCTCTGCCTGTTGTATCCTTTAATAATATGCATCCTATATTAACTGAGTAAATACATCCTAGCAAATTAATAAAATCCAAGGAGGGAGTCACTGTGACCTATCCACTTCTTTGTCCCCTGGTTTTCCACATCCAGCCCACATTTATAGTAAGTTTATCAGAATCATTGGTGACCACAATAAGTTTCCAAAAGACACCTGAATCTTAGTTGGCAGAGAGAAGTCTTGCAATATTGAATTCCATACCTACATAGATGGCATTAATTTAGAATGTAGGACAACCCCAAAAGAACATCATTTAAAATTTTAAGACACTGATTATGTTTATTACTTTAACAATTGGGGTGCCTCAAAGTAGAAACATGACAAAGACCAAATTTTCTACTTTAAATTTAGGCCTGTTATTATAAAATACTCTATTATATTATAATAATAAATCAATAAAACTGAAAAAAGTAACATAAATGACTAATTTTGAAACCATAGATTGTAATGTCACTGGTTCCCAATGACTTCTATAAAATACTCTTTTTGCTTCTCCATCATTTTCTGTAAGCATATATTGGTGACCATCTTTATACAACTATATATTTTAATATTTTTGAAGATTCATCTTTAAGAGATTACAACAACATCTATCTTTCCATTGTGAATAAGAACCTTAAGAATAATTGCTAAATTGTTTAAGTTCCCTTGGCTTTTTTAAATTTTTAACTTAGTCTTCCAGTGACCTTAAGTCATCAAAGCTCATATTGATTGAGGTCTTTTCAGGCGAATCTTCAATTCTCTGTTCAGTCTCTGGTAACTGAGAAAGTGTTTTCTGGTGTGAGTTATTTTTTAGGACACAAATATGAATCTTCCAGTGGGAAATAGGTATGGATTATTGGAGAAAAGAACAAAATTTACTTCATAAGTACAATTTATGTTTTACTGCATATTATGCTACTATTCTCTTATTTTTTGATAAGTCTCTAATAAAAGATATTTAATACTGATATTCTTTTTTACCCACTGTATCAAAGCCAGTATCCATACATCACAACACTGCCATATAAGAAGCTATTTTCAACTGGTAGAGATTGAAAGCCACTGCTATAAAAAATTTCGAGTTACTCTGAGATTTTTTTGTTTTAGGTATATCATTTATTATTTACTATATGTAGGGCATTGGGATACATGCCGTTGATTTTTCAAGGTTTTCTTAATGTTACAGACAAACTAAAAAGCAGATATTGCTTTGATTTGCATTTTAGAGGTGAGAAAAACTGAGGCTTAGAGAAATAAAGTGACTTGCTATTTATATTGTATTTTATCAGTGGCAATTCATCTCCAGTTCCAACTCTTTGTGCTCTGAAGATATAGAGTGCTTTTAGACGGCCATATGTTAAATCCATGGAAGAAGGGATTTTTGACATCTCTATGAGAATTAAAAATATATTTTAGGGATCCGGGAGATAGCATGGAGGTAAGGCGTTTACCTTTTTTGCAAAAGGTCATCGGTTTGAATCCTGGTGCCCCATATGGTCCCCCGTGCCTGCCAGGAGCAATTTCTGAGCATGAAGCCAGGAGTAACCCCTGAGCACTGCTGGTTATGACCCAAAAAAATACATTTTAGATAAAAATGTAAAAATTTAATGACTGTTTATTGTTATATTTAAAAAGTCAGAGCATGACCCTGTATTTTCCTAAATCTAAATAAGTGAATCAAAATATATAGGCATACTCAAAATGTGTCTATAAGTTCTCCTAATAAGTTATTCATAAGAAACTTAACCTAAATATCACCCCAAATATCCATTAATAGGTCAATTTAGTTACTTAATTTTGTTAAACTCAATGCCTCATTCACCCAAGGTAAGTACTGTATAACTGAGGAGTATTTGTGGATCATAAGTGAATTATTTAAAAAAGAAGTAATATTTAGTGATTAGTGAGATCTGCAATATAAAATATAGATTTGCAAAACACACTGCACAATAGAAGAAAATCCATATTCTTCTTTTCCAGAAATGTTTTAGCTTTTCAGTCTTATTTGTGGTTCTCTACAATTTTTGCTAATTTTGTTCTAGTGCCTTGATTTTTTTTCACGGGCATTGCATTGAATTTAAATACTGAGATGATGGGTAGGGTGATTATTTAACTGATGTTGATTACATCAGGTGATAAGCGAGTTGTAATATGCTATCTTTTGTTTCTCCTATTTGCTTGAACCATGTCTTACAGATTTTCATGTATTACTCTTTTACCTCCTACATTAAGTTTATTTCATTTTTTCTTTCATTAAAATATTTAATTAAGCACCATAATTATAAGCATGATTGTAGCCTGGTTTCAGTCATAAACAGAACACCCCCTCTTCACCACTGCAACCTTCCCATCACCAATATCCCTCCTCCTTCTCCCCCAAACCTGCTTGTATTTGAGACAAGCATTATACTTCTCTCATTCATTATCATTGTCATGCTAGTTTTAGTGTAGTTCTTTCCCTAATAGCATTCACCTCTCTTACTGGTGAGTCATATTGCAAGCCAGTCCTTCTGACCCTTAACTTTATTGTCTCTGGGCCTTGTTACAATAATTCTTTAATTTTTCTTAAAAACCATAGATGAGTGAGACTATTCTGTGTTTATCTCTCTCCCTCTGACTTATTTCACTCAACATTATAAATTCCAAGTACATCCATGTATAGGAAAATTTCATGTCTTCATCTCTCCTGATGGCTACATAATATGCCATTGTGTATATGTACCACAATTTCTTTAGACATTCCTCTGTTGAAGGGCTTCTTGGTTGTTTCCAGAGTCTGGCAATTGTAAATAGCATTGCAATGAATATAGGTATGATGAAGGGATTTCTATATTGTATTTTTCTGTTCCTAGGACATATCCCTAGGAGTGGTTTAGCTGGATCAAATGAGAGTTCAATTTTAAGTTTTTGATGAATCTCCATATTTTTTTCCATTGAGGCTGGATTAGATGGCATTTCTACCAGCTGTGAATAAGAGTTCCTTTCCCTCCACATCCCAGCCAGCATTGCTTGATCTCGTTCTTTGTGATGTACACCAGTGTCTGTGGTGTGAGATAGTACCTCATAGTTGTTTTGATTTGCATCTCCCTGATGATTAGTGATGTGGAGCATTTTTTCATGTGTCTTTAGGCCATTTGTATTTCTTCTTTTAGGAAGTGTCTGTTCATTTCTTCTCCCCATTTTGTGATGTGATTAGATGTTTTTTTCTCTTGTAAAGTTCTCTCAGTGCCTTGTATATTTTGAATTTATCCCCTTATCTGATGGTTATTGGTGAATAGTTTCTCCCATTTTGTGGGTGACTCTTGTATCCTAGGCACTATTTATTTTGATGTGCAGAAGTTTCTCAGCTTAATATATTCCCATCTGTTTCTCTCTGCTTCTACTTGTTAGGAGGATGCTGTTTCCTCCTTAAAGATGCCTTTAGTCTCAATGTCATGAAGTGTTTTACCTACATGTTGTTGAAAAAAATAAGCAAGATTTATAAACCACTGGCAAAAATCACAAAGAAAGAGAGAGAGAGAAACTTGATAAACTGAATTAGAAATGGAAATGCGGAGATCACTACAAATATTGCAGAGATTCAAAGGATAATCAGAGACTACTTTGAGAAATTCTGTGCATGAAATATGAGAACCTGCAAGAAATAGATAAATTCTTGGACTCATAACCTTCCACAGTGATCAGAATGATGTAGCATATCTAAACAACCTCTTCACAATTGAGGAAATTAATATGGTAATCAAATGTCTTTCCAAAAATAAAAGCCCAGGCCCATATATATATTCACTAATGAATTCTCTCAAACTTTTCAAGAGGAACTACTACCAATCCTTGTCAGACTCTTTCATGAAATTGAAGAAACAGGAACCTTTCCAAGTAGTTTTTATGAAGCCAAAATAACCTTGATACCAAAACCAGACAGAGATGCTATCAAAAAACAAAATTGTAGACCAATATCCCTGATGAACACAGAAATAAGGATCCTCAACAAAATTCTGGCAAATAGGATACAATGCCTCATCATGAAGGTCTTTCACCACAATCAAGTATGTTCCATCTCAGGAATGCAAGAATGGTTTAACATCTATAAATCAATCAATATAATACACGAAATTAACAGCAAGAAAGTAAAAACCATATGTTAATAACAATAGATGCAGAGGAAAACATTTGATAAGTTCCAACATCCAAGGAAAACAAAAGCAAACAGTACCTCAAGAATTAAATTGGGAAAAAAAGAACTAAATTTGACTTAAAAAGAAGATAAACTATATTGTTTCTTTCTGTAAACTTAAACAGGATAAATAAGTTATAAGAAAATTAATATTATTTTTGTTGACTAGAGGTTAGGTCTGATTGCAATGGAAATCCATGGAATTTTGTTAGAATGATGTGACTTTTCTCTATTTCTCTTGTTTGTGCTCTCCGGAATTTCACAAAAAAGAACTAAATGAGGATCTTTTATTTTAGGAGATATATATATATAAACAAAATAGATATAAAATAGTTAAAAGAGGGTTAGGAAAATTCCTCAAGAGGTATATGAGGTAGCTTCCAAGTATGCAGTCAATCAAAAGTTTACAAACCTTGTGCTTACAGATCACCACTAAGCATATCTTCTATTAAAAAACAATAAAATAATGATAGTGTGGCAGGTTGGAGCTTACAACCAACCTATGACCCTCTAATTTCCCCACTAATTATGACCCCCTAAATATCACCAGGAGTGATCCCTGAGTCCAGAAAATAAAGCATAAACAACAATAATAAAAGTTTCTTCAGGGTATTTATATGTAAAATCAGAAACATTTGGAATTAAAAGAAGTAAATACTGGATAATTTGAAGGCAAAAGCACACAAAATTTAACTTAATTACAAAAACAACAATGAAGAAATAAAGGATATTTGACCTTGAAAATAAATAGCTATAGAGAATTAAACTTACTTAAAATTACAGACATAAACATTTGATATGAGGAAAGAAATGGGAATGTTCATTAAACATGATAAGAAGTGAGAGTGTTATTTTTTTTCTAGCAATTATTTTTGTATACACAATGGGCTCTTCAATCTAGTGGTTTAAGCACAGAAGAAATGTTTAGAGGAGTCCAATAAATAGCCATAATCCATGATGTTCAAAAAGTACTAAAAATGGCTAAAAGGGAGCATAAGTATGATCCACTTACTGAAATACAAAGCCCACCTTTTTTTTAAGATCTCTTTAGAGACCAGTTCAATTCAGAATGCATGTGTGAGCACATCTAATCATGTGCCAACATTTGGAATGGTTCATTAAATTAAAATGCATAGAAAATTGACCTTAAATATAAGAAGGCTTTTGGGCCTTCTTATAAATGAAATACATTTATCCTTGTCCCTTTCTGTGAACTGCTGCTTCATTTAATCACATTTTAGATTTGGGAAATGTGTTCCAATTTATGGAGACTAAATATCTATATATTCTATCTGTATCCAGATTATACAGTGCTAACCTAATTATTGATTTGTTCACACCTTTTTATAACTGAGGCCAAATCTCTAGATTAACAAATACATATTTCTCTAATGGTCATGGCCCACAAGGACTTAACTACACCTTCACTACTTCCATTGGATATCTCCTACTAGATTTAACATACCAAAGTCAACATGATATTTGCAAAAATTTGGCTTATTTTATTTTTCTCATCAAACATCAGCAAGTCCAAACTTAAACAATTTGTTGTTTTTCTCCCAATCCGTTTATTAAAGAATGCACAAAATCATTGCTAAATTCATCCTATGACATTATTTATCTGCTCTAGGAGATTTTACACCCAGCACAGTTGTTGCGCATGGAGCCAATACTTAGATGATTTGTTTATGTTCATTCTCCAGGGACCATGCAGTTTCTACAAGAGAGAGACGTGATTTAAATTAAAGGTAAATTTAAATAGTAATTTAAATTTAAAGGTAGTACAAATCTCCATAATTTACATACCTTCCCATCCTTTCAAAAATAAAGATATTTTTCTGTTTCTGTTGATATCCTGGCTTATATATCTCTTTAGCATCTTCCACTTGTCCTCCTATACTATAATAACTCTTAGGCCAAAGACATAATGCTTATGTTGCTTAAAATTGAAAGAATATCAATTTCATTATATATTATCTGTTAGAAGAATAAATATAAATATAAATATGCAATTAATTTTTGGTCTAAAAATTCTTGCATATTTGGGGTTAGAGAGCTAGCACAGTGGTAGGGCGTTAGCCTTGCACAAAGCAGAGCCAACCAGGACAGTGTTTCGAATCCCTACATCCCACGTGGTCCCCCGAGTCTGCCAGGAGTGAAAATCGCACAGAGCCAGGAGTAACTCCTCAGCGTCGCAGGGTGTGACCCCCAAACAAACAAACAAACAAAATCTCTCCTTGCATACTGGGCTGCAGTGATAGCACAGTGTAGGGCTTTTGTCTTGCATGAGGCTGACTTAGGACAGACCTCGGTTCAATCTCCGGTGTCCCATAAGGTACCCCGAGCCACGAGAGATTTGTTTCAATTTGTTTTGTTTTGGGGTCACACCCTGCAGTGTTCAGGGCTTACTCCTGGCTCTACACTCAGAAATCGCTCCTGGCAGGCTAGGGGGAACACGTGGAATGTTGGGATTCAAACCATTGTCCTTTTACATGCAAGGTAAACACTCTACCTCCATGCTATCTCTCTGGCCCAGTATGCAAGGAGAGATTTTTGAGCGCATAGTCAGGAGTAACCCCCTGAGCATCAGTGTGGCACAAAAACAAAAAACTAAAATAAACAAAAATCCTTGCATACTCTAAACCACGTTTAGACAAGACTTCTGTTATTACCTGACTTCCCAAATAGAATCTGTGAGACTGCTCACTGTACTCTTCAGCATTGTTTAAGATCTACAAACGTGGCCATATTTACAGGGGAATGGACCCTGCAGCGAGTTGAGCAATAAATATGGATACAGGTAGGACATAGTGAACATTCAGTTCCCACATTACTGCAATAAAGAAAATGTTGCAATAAAGCAAGTGACATTAAATGTTTTTCTCAGTGCATATAAAAGTTATATTTACATTATACTCTAATCTATTATGTGTGTGATAGCTATTTTAGTTCGCACCCTAATTTAAATATTTTATTGCTAAAATTGCTATCATCTAAGATTTAGTGAAGTCCTACTTTTTATTGCAGCTACAGTTGTGCCTCAATGCTGATCATTGTAGACTGAGTAGGGTGGAAATTGCTAAAGATTGATATGGCAGTGGCAACTTAAAATATGATAGCAGTGGCAGCAATGGTTTCTTTCTTTGCTCTAAACATGTAGGAATAGTGATTTTGTTATTAATTTGCTTAATTTCAATACTGTGATATCTCAAAGAACAGGTAGATCCCAAAGAGGCAACTGGGTGCAGACAGTTTGGGGAGAAGTCATAACACACATTACTTTGATTCTGTTGTTATATAGGTGTTGTTAATTGTTCATGGAACCCCAAATAATCACAACTGTATCATTATATATCACTGATCATAACATTTCATCATAAGATTTATAACACTGAAAAATTTGAAACAGTACAAGAATTACCAAATTGACACAGTATTAATTGTATTCCTACTATTAGAAAATATGTTGGATTGCCACAAAACGCTTTAAAATATGGAAAGGATCCATAAAGTGCAGTAAAGTGAGGTGTGACTATCCTGTAGTATTTTCTCCCTTAAGAAGCATGAGTGACATGTCTATAGCTAGGGACATGGAACTGCTTAGGTATTTTAGGGACAAATGAACAAAATGTTTGGAAAGATATTTCAGATTCATTCTTAGTCTTCCATACCACTTTGTGACTGCTTCTTCTAACAGCTGGGGCAGGGAGTTTGTAAGTTCTCTGAACTGCCTTATTTTAATTTTGTGTTCAATTTCTCAAGTACTAAATTTTTTTCTATGTTACTTCTCATCCTAAAATGGAAAGCTCTTTTCCCTAGTGGTTGAACTTATTTTTCTCTGATCCTGAACACTCATCCATTTGTGGGCAACTTAGAAATCACTCTTGAAAACAGAACTGAAATTTTTGAAACAAAAATAAAGCTCAAACTGGTTTTTATTTTTTTTTAATATGTTTAATCAAATCTCATCACAAGCATGATTTAAAAGAGATGACAGTGGATGGACTTCTAGTCTTGAAATAAGACCAAAGGTAAGTCGTGTTACTTATCCATGAAATTGATTACTTATATGTGAAAAGATATTAACACACACGTAAGTTATTTCCTTCCTTGACAATTCATAACTTTATTCCTCTGAGATGTTAAAGAAGTTCCTTGAGAAATTTTTATAAAAAATTTGTGAAAACAGTGTGATTCTAATGAGTTTTGTTTCATGGGGTGTACATCTATGCCTCTTATTTTCTTATAGCCACATGTGGCAGTGAATTTTGTATTACCTTTGAATTATCTGCATGTTTGAAATAGTCTTTGTGACATTTTTAGCTTTTTCAAGATGTCTTCCATTAAGATTCAAAGCGAAATAAATTTTCCTGCCAAGATTTGTTCCTTTGCTATCTCATCTTTCCATCAGATGCACCATTCAATCTTTTATAAAACTAGGGCAGTGCTTAGGGTTGTTTCCTTGCATGGTGTATTAAATCATTGGCCATATTTTCCAATGTACTTTCACACAAAGGTTTGGTATAAAGGTTAAGAATCTATCTTGATAGTATCACTTGAGTAATCAAAGAAGTAATTACAAAACTGTTTTTGGAAGAGAGGCAGCATGATTCAGTCTTGGAAAGCAATTTATTTGCTGTTTTTTTTTCTAAAGCAGTTTTGGAATGGGCCTATGATTAATTTAACATTTACTCAACATAGCAATGAAGGGAGACCTCTTTTTTATGATAAGCATGTTATTACAATCAAGTTGAGAAATGACTGCATATTTAAATATGTGGTTGTTTCATAGCTCAATGCTGAATATATAAATTACAGAATTAAAACAACTGTAATGTTTAGAATTAGCAATATAGCCTATAACATATACTCGTGCTCGTACCCTGTAATATGTACATAGAAAATATACCCTGAATGCATCTTTTCAATGAGTCACTCTCCTACATCATGAATCTAATAAATCAAGGGACTCAAATGAAGAAGCAATAATATCTATACCAGCAATTTTCAAATTGTGCTCTTTGAAGATCTAAGGGTTTTCAGGAATAAGATCAAGCAAACCACAAGTTGAATAAAGAAGAACCAGTAAGTTGAAATTTGAAGTTCCTTATACCTGTTTCAACATTAGCATGGCTTTTAATAGGGAAATTGGAAGTTTTTTGTGCCACTAAAGAAGCTCAAATATTGTTTTCTTATTTAGTTATTTAGTTCTGGGTCATTGGGGACCACACCAAGATGTTCTCAGAGCTTACTCCTGACTTTGTACTCAGGATTTACTTCTGGATGGCTTAGGGAACCATATTAGGTGCTGGAAATTGATCCTGGATAAGGCATGTGCAAGATATGTAGAATAAAAGCCCTTGGATGGGCTGGATCGTGTTGGATGGTGATGGAGGGATGAGAGGCCTTTCTCCTCCAGCCCAGGACCATGTTTCTGCAACCTCCTCCAGCGTCGGGTCTAAGGTTTCAGGGTAACGGTGGAGAGAAAATATACAGCAGTCAGACTTCAGAAGATATCAGCTGTATTTAAGGCCCTAGCCACCATGTGTGGCCTATCATAACCTTTCAACCCAAAATCATTATTGGCCCTGCATTCTACCCCTTTCATCCATCTCTCCTCCTGTTGCTTTCTCTCTCATTCCATACTCCAAAACTTCTCTAATCCTCTTCCTGCCCTTCAGGCTCAACCTTTTGTTCTCCACCGAAGACCCCTCCCAGAAATGGGCAGGCCTTATTAGCAGGTAAGAATTAGCAGAAGAATGTGGGATGGGGTAGCACTGCAATATTGCTCTTGCACCTAATTTAAATATATAAATGGCCATCCCTTCTGCCACTTTATTTCCACATGGTCATCTCATCTTAGCTTAAGTCACTCATGCAGTAGAACTCTCTCTACTTTTAAAGCAAGGCATTTCTATTTTCAGAAATATCTCCGAAGTTCTTTTCTCATTTGAGCAGCAATTTATATCCTTATAATGCACCGCTTGTCCCAAAATTATACACATATAAAACCAACCTCACACAAAAGTCTTGAACTGAAAGTGAACCACTTCCTCATCTCGCAGATTGAGCATACATATCACTTATTTCAGTCCATCTTGCATCCCTCAGTCCACTACTGCATGATCAGATGATCATGAAAATGAGGAAATTAAATTTCTAGTTTCATCAACTTAGATATTTCTATCTGATCTTTCCCCAAGTGTATCTCTGACATAATCATAGTCAACTTTCACTATGACTTTGTTATTAATTTTTTAAGAATTTAATTTTAGAATAGTTGTAAAGTCAAAAGAGAATTAAAAGGAAGGTCCAAAAAAGATGTCTATATTCTGCCTGATCTCAGACCAGCTTTTCCACCCACATTGTCAGCGTTCTCCACAAGAGTGGTATATTTGTCATATGACATTGATACTTCATAGATACCTCAAATCCTGAGTTTGAGTTTACTTTTGGTGTAGTAATTTCTGTAGATTTTCACAAATGTCTTATGGCCAGTTATCATTTTAGTATCCGGCAGAACATTTTAAAATCTTAATAGTCCTCAGTGTTTTCTGTTCATCTGTCTCCAAGACCATTCTTACCAATCACTGGCCACTACATTCTCTTCATATTTTTTCTTTTTCAAATTAGTATGTCATTGGAATCATACACTGTGTAACATTTATAGGCTGCCTTCTTTCAGTCAGCTATATAAATTCAACTTTTCTCTAAGCATTTTCATGGCATAAAAGCTAAGTTTTTTCTATGTTATATAATATTGCATTGACAAAAAGTTCCAAGGCTACATACCTTTCAACTTCTATTCAATTAAATATATATTGAAGTTAAGTTGGGCAATTATGAATTAAACTGTTAGATATACCCACACCCAGATTTTTCTATCAACACATTTTTAATTGCTTTGTGGAAATTCTGAGAAGTTGTTCTTTATGTATTGTATGTAAGCATATGTCTAGTTTTGTTAATAAATAGTAACACTATCTTCAATTATATAATGTAAAATTTTGCCATTTGACCAGCAAGAAATAAATTTCTTCTTACTCTGAAAGCTTATCAGCATAAGCCATTATTAATGTTTTGCACAGTTGACTAATAGGTATGTAGTAGTATATCATTAATGAGTTTCCAATTATTTAATGATATACTATTAAAATACATTTTATACATGTATCACATGGCAATTTTGCTAATATAAGATGGTAGCTCTGATAAGATTTTGGACCATTTTTAGTTGGATATTTTTTATTATAAGTGAACTTAGTTTTTTGGGAGGATTTGTTTTGGTCTATACTCTGTAGTGATCAGCAGTCACTCCTGGCTCTACTCTCAGGGAACCATTTGAGATGGCGAAGATTGAACACAATTGATTATGTGAAAGCTAAGTGTCCTATGTACTGTACTATTGCTCCCCCAAAATTAGTATTTTGCATGTATTTTGAATAATACTTATCAGACATATATTTTGCAAAAAAAATATTTTTTTTCAATCAGAAGATGTCACTCTTTGATCTGTGCAAAAACTAAGATTGCTAATTGCAGAAGACTGACTATGACAACCAAGACTGGGCAGTAATTACCCTGGGACCAATAAAAAAAAGACCCTA
>PVKC010004714.1:0-34778 GCA_004027635.1 Crocidura indochinensis
GCACCTTACCTCCAGCGCCACCACCCGGCCCCTCTATTTTATATCAACTATAAATTTGGAACCATGTATACTGTTTAAAATTATATATTATTTAATTTGTGATTATTTGGAACCATACCTGACTATGCTCAGGGCTTATTTCTAGCTTTATGCTCAGGGGTCACAGTTGGCAAATCTTGGAAAACAATAGGATATCCCAGAGTCAAACCCATGTCAATTGCACTAAAGACAAACACCTAACATCCTCTGCTATGTCTTGGACCTCACCATCTGTAACTTTCTGGTGGACAGACTTATAATTTTAAGGTTTACATTTCTCTTAAATCTGGAGTTCACTGAAATGACTCGCAGCATCACTAGGAAGCTCACCAGAAGTTCAGAGTTTTTCATTAGTGTCTCATTTAGTGGACATGATTGACTGAAGTTGAATCATGATTGACATATGTTCAATAGCAGTCTTGAATTCAATCTTTAGTTCCTCTACTACCTATTTAGTAACAACCATTTGGTTGTTCCAAACTCTATCTCTCTAATCACATGATTTATCTTTCTGGTACTCCTGACTCCCATTGTTCAACTAAAGACCCACCATGACTCATTTTTAGCATAAATTTAGGTGTGATTATAAGAACTCTCTTCACAGGAAACTCCAAAGATTTTAAAAGTCTCTTTGCAACTTATGACAAGTATCAGGCATCTTTTATTCTATAGCAGTCATGTTTTTTGAAGAAAACTATTTTTATATATGTTTATATATATATATATATATATATATATATATATATACTATTCAGTACATGACAAAACTGCTTCTCTCTTGATTACTTTCTCAGTGAGAAGAAAAATATAAAAGGTTTATTTAGTGGATATATGTTTGTATTAAATACAGTTTAGGGCTAAATTGAAAAATAGTCAAATATTAGAATGTATTTGAAGAGACCTTTGTTTTGATTTCATCAACTCTCAAACAGAGATAAAAATCCAAATGTTCTTGCTATTCAGATCACACCAGTCAAATGCCTTTGGAATCTATCCATCTCTTCTTCAGGAACCACTCCTCTTCATTTCCCATTTTTATCCTCTTTCTTTATCCATCAGTGCAAAAACTTCCAATTAGTCTGCTATCATCTTTCTTCTGAATATTTTTCTCCTACCTCTTTCTTTTCATTCCCTTACAACTCTATTGGACCCAAATGGCAAGCTACAAATATTATTTTCTGCAAGGTTTGATCTTTTAACCCTGGCAAGAGCATACACCCATTTGCTAATTAATTCACTGACAGATCTTTAGATACATTAGATGATACCTCAACTCAGCTTTTTGAAAGTAACCTTCTGGTTGGTGATGATGAAGGGCTTTTCAGAAAAGAGATCCGGGACATTTCAGAATACACAGTTAGCTATTCATGCCACAGAGACAGTTCTGAATATATTAAAAGGAACCATCTTTTCTAGATTTGGTCACTGACTGAATATGCTGCTCCAGGTAATAGGAGAAAAATCACTAACAGGGAATTACCCACTGACTGATCCTCTTAGGGTGTTTTCTATTTTTTCAGAATAGTCTTTATAAAATGCAAATTTTATCTGAAAGGACTGAGGAGACAGTGTTTCTCCATAATCTTTCACCTTGCTAAGCTTGTATTCATGAGCATATTTCATATGTTGTCTGCCTCTTTAGTCTAATCTCTAGCCACTCTATTATTACTTTGTACATCTCAACTATATTGTGTGACTTTATGCCATTCACATGCTGTTCTCATTACCTTTACTATCTCCAGTTAATCCTGCTAAGACTTGATGCACGCATTAATTTAGAGAAAAAGAAAATCATAAAAATAGTCTTTCTTAGAATATTTCCCAAATACGCATATCTGATTGTGTTTTTTCCCAATCTCTCTTGTTGCCATCTTTAGAAATCCCAGTTAGCTCTTTTCATGCTGAAATCTGTACCTATTTTCTGTCTATCCCAAATAGCTTGTGAGTTTTCAAAGGCAAGGAAAAAGTGTACATCTTGCTTCTACATACTCATAATAAATAAGCATAAGAAAATGAAATATTTGATATATGAAATAAGTAAATGTATATGTGTATATCATTACCAAACTCAAGTACTTTTATCCTCCTTAGAAGATTGGTAAAGGGAGCTTACAAATGGACTTACAAAAATATCTTAGATCTTTGGAGTACTAACTTCAATGAAAGTGTGTGTGTGTGTGTGTGTGTGTGTGTGTGTGTGTGTGTGTGTGTGTGCCCATGATCCCACTTGTATGTAAGTTCTTTTTAAAAATTCCTCAGAATTTTGTTCTGAAATCAAATTTTAAATTTTACATAATGAGAGTATTTCAGAAAAATTCTTTTGATCTTTCTTTTTAAATAAAAGCAGTAACACTTAGGGCTATGTTAAAAGGCAAACATTAGAATCTTCCATTTTGTAATGGCAAATACTTCAAAGGAAGTAAAAAAATGCTACTGCAGTGGCATTTTCAGTTGCCATAAACACTATTATATTTTGTAAAAATACATGATTTTTTTTGGCAACGTCTTTCAAAAATATCACAAGCATGTTTTATTCTTAGAGGCCAGTGTTTTCTACTACTTCTGGTATGTGGGCATTACCTGCTTACAATAAATTCACACTCATAATTTATTCAATGTCCTACAGCTCATGGAATTTGTAACTCGAAAAGGTTCATGACATTGTATATTTTCCAAAATGAAAGGTAAGAATCTATTGACCAAGCTGTGGGACAGCAGGCCTCCTGCCTCCCCTGAGTTTCACTATTGTTACTGAGCCCTCACTTTCACAAGACTAGAGCTCTCTGTTCAGATTTTATTTAAAAGGCTATAAATAATTGATGAGTTAGCGCCAGTGAATAAGGTATTATATAACACCTTGTACTTCCACAAGTGACATTTCGAAGATGAGTGCTTATATTCAGAGAGAAAATTTATGGTTTGGGATGTTAGTATAAATAAATGGACAAAGAAATAATCATTGGTATAAAAAAATCAAAGTAATATTATGTAAGACAATTCCAGTTCTGCATATTGTTTGCTGACATAAGAAAAGACTACTGATACTGGAGTTAGGAATTTGGGATTGATATTTACTTTATTTCAGGTGGGTGAGCAGTGGATACTGTGGGTTTCCATTTATGTAGATATATATTTAGTGGCTTTGAAGTGACAGAATTCTCTGTTGTTTCATATTTTCTTTGAAAAATGTATTTATGTCATTGTAAAATTAGCATAATGGCAAAAATAAAGCAAAACACAAAAATTCTGCATGAAATATTCAACAGAATTAATGAGAGTTAGGAAAGTACTGGCTTCCTTTAAGAAGATTTAAAGCTCTACGAACATTTCTATATATTTTTTTAAATAAAACAAGTAGAATTGGGCCTTTTTATTTTGTTTGAGTTTGTGCATAGTAAATGACACAGTAATATAATTTTGGAATATTTTTGATAATTAAATATAATTAGCATAAAACATTAAATATTTTCTCTTAAGATTAAAATTGAGAATACTATAACTAGTAGTTTTTTGGCTTAGGACTTACATACAACCATAGTAATTCACTCATTAAGCATACAATGTTTTTATAACATACTCATAGTCCTGTGAAAACTTGCCAAACTAATTATTTTTTTGGATACATACTGTAAATGTTTACTGTGTAATCAAGAAGAAAGGTAATAATTTACAAATTAAAAATGTTGTGACATAGCTTACTACTGTGAAAGATTGCAAATTTTGTTTACAACTCTGACCTTTGTCAAATCTATAACTGTTATCTTTAATTACTACTGAATCCATTTATTTTTCTTTATAGAAAATCTTACATTCGTTGTGTAGTCTATTAGAACATGTGAATAATACATCTTGACAGTCATTAAAAGTGCTCAAATTTAGTCTAAATTTGATTAATTATGACAATAAATTATTATGTATTAAATAAATTTGATAGATAAAAATATTTTTATTAATTTTCTTTCATTCTCCTAGTTTTATGGTACTTGAATTAAATTAAAGGGATAAGAAGAATGTGTGCAAAGAGGACTAGAGAAATGCATCTTGGTGTTACTATTGAGCTTTACATGAATATATTTATTTAGAACAGACTATTGAAGTATTATAATGCAGGTATTTTGCTAATATTACGAGTGGACTCAAAAACATACTATAAATGGCAATTGGAGTTTTACTAAAAGAAATTTTGAAGTTTACTGTTGGTCTGTATTTTGGTAAATGTCTATTTCCCTATGAATGCTCTTATGTAAAAACGTTTCAGTACACACTAAGATTATAGAGGTCAATAGGTTAGGAATATTAAATTTTGCAAGTGACTTGCTGTGTGGTCTCTAAAAAAGATATAAACTTTTAGAGTTTCCATCTCCCATGTATGGAAGAGAAATAATAGCACTTAAATATTTCTCAGAGTGTTGCTGTAATTAATTCTTCTGAAATTCTTTGAAATAGGCTTCAAAGAGATTTACTTATAAGCTTCAGCTTTTGATTTTAATTGTTAATGAAGAAGAACACATTTTGCATGGGAGAAGGAAAGCCATGACAAAACAACTGCAAAATTCTCTGCACCCTATTTCATTGACTCTACAAGTTTTTATTAACATAATTACTGAAGCTGAAAAGGCCTTTTCATTTCATCTGGATGTCCACAAATAAGTTGAACATCAACCTTATAGCTATTGTCACCCTAAGTAAATATCAGGCAGAGGATACAAAGAACTAATATATCTCTGCAATGTATTCTTTTTTAAAAGGCTTTCCCTATGCCCCTTAAGAATGGATAGTATTTAATTAAATAGTTTTTTCAATTAAGGTTATTTCTATTAAAAGTAAAAGAAATTCATACATTTTTCAATGATAGATGCTAGTTTTCAACTGGAAAATCTGAGAATGATCACAATTTATTAATATATGTTAAAGAAAAAACACCAAAATTGAGTAGTTTACAACAACCATATTTTCAAGGTTACTGCTATAATGCAAGTGTCCACTTATCATAACATGCAGTTCTAAGAAGTCATCCCTTTCTTGTATATCCCGTAAAATTACTCAAGGAGAAATGATAAAATTATATTCTGTCTTACTTGTCTATTCATAGACATTTAAGCTATTGCCATATCTCGACTAATTTATAATGCTTCAGTAAACATAGGGTGCATATATAGCTTTACTTATCTATTCATAGACATTTAAACTATTGCCATATCTTGACAATAAATAATGCTTCAGTAAACATAGGGTGCATATATCTTTTCAATGCTGTTCTTCTAATACCTAAGTATATAATGACAGAATCATTTGTTAGAGATTGTTTAAATTTTCTGAAGACATAGATGGACAAAATTTTTATCAGTATGCATTCTCAAAAAGAATGAAAAATTTTCTTTCACTCTACATTATTTTGGGGGAGAGGACACTCCCGATAACACTCAGAAGTTACTCCTGGCTATGTGCTCAGAAATTGCTTCTGGCATAGGTGACTATATGAGACTCCGGGGGATTGAACCACAGTCCATCCTAGGCTAATGGAAGTAAGACAGATGCCTTACTGCTTGCACCACTGCGCCAGCCTGTCACTCTACATTCTTATCGATGCTTTTTTCTTATTTGAGTCTTCTTGACAAAGCTCATTTTCATAGGTGTGAGGCTATCTTCTTATGATTTTTACTAGCATTTCCTTAAGAGAAAGTAAAGTCGACTGTTTTTGGTGTGCCTATTAGCAATTCTTATTTGCAACATATTTTTATATCTTTTGGTTATATTTATTGCATTTTTATGCCTTTGTTTTGCTTTTGTTCTTCTTGCTATTAGAGCCAGGGCTCCAAGATTGCTTCAAGTTTTATTTCATAAGGCTTATCACTATGTATTCTCCTGTGAATGTTGTCCTGTGAATGTTGTGATTTCAGGTCTTTTATTTAACATATTTATATATAATTTGAATAAAATTTTGTGTATGCTTTTAGCCATATGCATTTCCTCAAGTTACAAACAGGCTTCATAAGGAAGACTGATGGAAATGGAGTTTGTTAATATAATTTTTAGAAAATATGAGTATCAGATAGTCTGAAAATCAATGCTACCTATATTTGATATTGACTTTAGATTACTTTGTCTTGACCTTACTTTGTTGTCTTATTTTATTTAGCTTTTAACTTCAGACTATCTTCAAGATATTGCATTAATAATCATTATAAATGTTTTTTGTAGTCATCTCTATAACTACACTCACCACTCTTTGTGATGAGCTTAGTAGATTTATTTATTTTTTTATTTAAACATTTTGATTAATATATGATTGTGATTAGGTTTCGGTCATGTAAAGAACACCCCCTTCACCAGTGCAGCATTCCCACCAAGAATGTCCCGAGTCTCCCTCCCTCTCACCCTACCCCCACCTATACACTAGACAGGCCTTCCAGTTCCCTCATTCGTTCACATGCTTATGTGTAGTTATTTCTATAACTGCACTCACCACTCTTTGTGGTGAGCTTCTGAAGTGAGTCGGAAGTTCTAGCCCCCCTCTCATTGTCTCTGTTGATTGTTGCTAAAATGACTTTTAATTTCTTTAGAATCCATATATGAGTGAGACTATTCTACATCTATCTCTCTCCCTCTGACTTATTTCTCTCAGCATGGTAGATTCCACGTACATCCATGTATAGGAAAACTTCATGACTTCATCTCTCCTGACAGCTGCATAATATTCCATTGTGTATATGTACCACAGTTTCTTTAGCCATTCATCTGTTGAAGGGCATCTTGGTTGTTTCCAGAGTCTGGCTATTGTGAATAGTGCTGCAATAAATATAGGTGTGAGGAAGGGGTTTTTGTATTGAATTTTTGTGTTCTTAGGGTATATCCCTAGGAGTGGAATAGCTGGGTCGAATGGGAACTCAATTTCCAGATTTTGGAGAAATCTCCATATCGCTTTCCATAGAGGTTGGACTAGACAGCATTCCCACCAGCAATGAATAAGAGTTCCTTTCTCTCCACATCCCCGCCAGCACTGATTATTCTCATTCTTTGTGATGTGTGTCAATCTCTGTGGTGTGAGGTGGTATCTCATCGTTGTTTTGATTTGCATCTCCCTGATGATTAGTGACGAGGAGCATTTTTTCGTGTGCCTTTTGGCTATTTGTAATTCTTTTTTATCAAAGTGTCTGTTCATTTCTTCTCCCCATTTTTTGATGGGGTTAGATGTCTTTTTCTTGTAAAGTTCTGTCAGTGCCCTGTATATTTTGGATATTAGCCCCTTGTCTGATGGGTGTTGAGTGAATAGTTTCTCCCACTTGGTGGGTGACTCTTGTATCCTGGACACTATTTCTTTGGAGGTGCAGAAGCTTCTCAATTTAATGTATTCCCATCTGTTGATATCTGCTTCCACTTGTTTGGAAAGTGCTGTTTCCTCCTTGAAGATGCCTTTAGTTTCAATGTCATGGAGTGTTTTACCGACATGTTGTTCTTTTTTTTTTGTTTTGTTTTTGTTTTTGTTTTTTTGGGGGGTCACACCCGGCAGTACTCAGGGGTTACTCCTGGCTCCATGCTCAGAAATTGCTCCTGGCAGGCACAGGGGACCATATGGGGCACCGGGATTCAAACTGATGACCTTTTTGCATGAAAGGCAAATGCCTTACCTCCATGCTATCTCCCGGGCCCCGACATGTTGTTCTATATACCTTTCGGTATCAGGTCTGATATCAAGGTCTTTAATCCATTTAGATTTAACCTTCATACATGATGTTAACTGGGGTTTTATGTTTGCTTTTTTGCAAGTGGCTAACCAGTTCTGCCAGCACCACTTGTTGAAGAGGCCCTCCCTGCTTCACTTAGGATTTCTTGCTCCTTTGTCAAAAATTGGGTAATTGTATGTCTGGGGGACAATGTCTGAGAACTCAAGCCTATTCCACTGATCTGAGGGTCGGTTTTTATTCCAATACCATGCTGTTTTGATAACTATTGCTTTGTAGTACAGTTTAAAGTTGTGGAGAGTAATGCCCCCCATTTTCCTTTTCCCTAGGAGCGCTTTAGCTATTCGAGGGTGTTTATTGTTCCAGATGAACTTCATAAGTGTTTGATCCACTTCTTTGAAGAATTCATGGGTATTTTTAAGGGGATAGCATTAAATCTGTATAATGCTTTGGGGAGTATTACCATTTTAATGATGTTAATCCTGCCAATCCTTGTGCGTTTCCATTTCCGTGTGTTCTCTCTTAATTCTTGGTGCAGGTCTTATAGTATTCTTTGTATAGGTCCTTCACGTCTCTGGTCAAGTTGACTCCAAGATATTTGAGCTTGTGTGGCACTATTGTGAATGGGATTGCCTTCTTGACTTCATTCTCTTCCCTATCACTATTGGTGTATAAAAAGGCCATTGATTTCTGTGTGTTAATTTTGTAGCCTGCCACCCTGCTATATGAGTCTATTGTTTCTAGAAGCTTTTTGGTAGAGTCTTTAGGGTTTTCTTAGTAGAGTATCATGTCATCTGCAAACAGTGAGAGCTTGACTTCTTCCTTTCCTATCTGGATTCCCTTGATATCTTTTTCTTGTCTGATCGCTGTAGCAAGAACTTCCAATACTATGTTGAAGAGGAGTGGTGAGAGCGACAGCCTTGTCTTGTACCGGAGTTTAGAGGAAAGCCTTTTAGTTTTTCTCCATTGAGGATAATTTTTGCCATTGGCTTGTGGTAGATGGCTTCAACTAGATTGAGAAAGGTTCCTTCCATTCCTATCTTGCTGAGAGTTTTGATCAAGAATGGGTGTTGGACCTTATCAAATGCTTTTTCTGCGTCTATTGATATGATCATGTGATTTTTATTTTTCTTCTTGTTGATGTTGTGTATTATGTTGATAGATTTATGGATGTTTATAAATGTTTTAATGTAGAACTAATTCATTGAAAGAACTAACAGACTATAGCATCGGTTTTCCAACCATCAGAAGCAGAGTTTTGGTTTCACTTTTACTAGATCTACTTAAATAACATGTTCTGCCCCCAAATCAACACTATATCAGAAAAACTCAGACAAATATCATTTAAAATAAGACCTGAGGAGAGGAGATAGCATGGAGGTAAGGTATTTGCCTTGCATGCAGAAGGTCAGTAGTTTGAATCTCAGCATCCCATATGGTCCCCAGGGCCTGCCAGAAGCAATTTCTGAGCATAGAGCCAGGAGGAACCCCTGAGCGCTGCTGGGTGTGACCCAAAAGCCAAAAACTAAAAAAAAAAAGACCTGAAATGATAAGATTTTGCATAACATGCCAACTGATAGTACCATGAATATTTAACCAAAATAATGACACAATTCGTATTAATACAGGGACTCTAGACCAAATATCCCAAACCTTATCTCATATTTGTTCAAATATCCAATCATTGCTTCATCACATTTACCACCATTCTTCATTCAGAGTCTATAGTATCATACCATATCCATATTATTGCTGTTGTTGTGACATTTTTTCATGTGCTTAATTTACCTTGGAAACATGATGCTTATAACTCAGCAAGAACAATCATTATGTATATAAAGAGATAGTAAAAAATTAAATATCTGGGTTTTAATCCTAATACTCCACTTCCTAATACTATGGTCTTAAACTATATATTAAATTTATTAAGAATATTTAAAAATGTTTATACTAAAAAATCTAATTTTACTTTATGAGATTAAGGTAGAAATTTAGTGAGTTAACTGATAAAGAAATGATGGATTTAATGTTGGATTTTCTTAAAAGTGCTTTAAGAATTCTCTGATGAGAGACCAGAGTGATAGCACAGCAGGAAGGGTGTTTGGCTTACTAACCTGCCTGGGGTTCAATCCTGGGCATCTTGTAAGGTTCCCCAATCCTGCCAGGAATGATTTCTTTGCACAAAGTGAGGAGTAAGCCCTGAACACAGCCCGTTGTGCCACTCTTCCCCCTAAAAAAAAAAAAAAAAAAAAAATTAGTACTATCACTTTAAACCATTTTGGTTTTTGGTTTTTTGATTTTTTTGTTTGTTTATTTTGACCACTCCCAGTAGGGATCAGAGCAGCCTGAAAATTTAGTAAAATATTAGTGTACACTGTGGCACTTATGATTGATATTTAATTTTTTAACAAAATTTTTACAATGGAAATTTGAGTAGATACTATTAGGCATCCAATGCATGCCTACTAGATTGTACCTAGCAAAGATGTACAGATAGAAAAATATGACTTTCTCAGAAAATGGGGAATAGGATTCACAGATGGTCTTGAAAATGTTCATTCTACCTCTCCCAGACTTAAATTGGTCCTTCCATCTCCAGAGCCAGGTAATTTTCATCTGTAACTTTGGTCACCTCCAGTCTTTTTTTTTTTTTTTTTTGGTTTTTGGGTCACACCCTGCAGCGCACAGGGGTTACTCCTGTCTCTACACTAAGGAAATGCTCCTGGCAGGCTAGGGGGACCATATGGGATGCCAGGAATTGAACCATCGTTCTTCTGAATGCAAGGCAAACGTCTTATCTCCATGCTATCTCTCCGGCTATCACCTCCAGTCTTAATCTGTTATTTCCCTCTCTTTGCAGTAATTCAACATTCACACTGTTTTTGAATGTTTGCTAATTTAAGTAGGGCATTTTCAATTCATCTATTTTGCCAGGTTGTTGTTATACTTCTTGCCCAATGTTAATATTTCATAGTCTACTATGCTTTGAGTGTGAATAAAATATATACCTTTATTTAAAATTTATTTTAATTACCCTTTCGACTGACTTGAGAGAAAATAACCATTCAGATGTAATTAATTTTATTTAAAATGGACAATTAATGTACATCAAACACATACAGAATATTCCTTATTTAAATAATAACACAATTCATTTTTCCTAATTACATTGTGCTTTGTTCAAAACGTGTGTACTTATTGCTGAGGCTTATAACAAGAAAAAGAGGATTAAATGCCTCAATATCACATCACAAATTTGGGTTTATGTTCTTAAATGCCTAACATAAGCTAAGTAATTCAGGGAGCTCACTGATCCCACAGACTTATCTCATCATTGAAATCTCAAATTCATATTTCTGAACTCAACATATATATAGAATTTATCATTATGAATGCCAACACTCAATCTCTTATCCTGTGACCTTTGCAATAACCTACTTTTTTAATTTTCTCTTTGACTTATATTTCTCATAACTGTTTGCTGATGATCTGAAAGACTGTAAATCAAATGGGACATATTGAGTTTCTAATTAAAAAATAGGGACAACAGTTTTGAATTTGGGCATGATTATCCTAGCCAAAAATGACATAAGGAGAAGTTAAAGGCAAAGCAAACTAAATTAAAGAGACACACTTATTTGATGAAAATATATGCCTTTGATATTCTTAGGGAGATTACTCTCTGTTCTTGTAATATGGCAATTTAAATATTTATTTTTTCTTAAAAGTTAATTATTAGATAGTTCATGGTGTACATGACAACATTTATAGTTTTTTGTAAATGGTTACCACAGTTTTTCCCTTTGTATTTGTTTATGCTTGTATTTTTGCTAACATTTTAACCTAAAATTTACCTTAATTTCTTCATCAGCTAAGGATAAACAAATGGAATTTTTGTTATAGTTGTGTTATGATGCTGACATTAGAGAGAGAACTTTTAAAGTAATCTAGAGAATGAGAATAGGTCTATGTTAAATCTCATCTTTGCAAAAGTTAATATCAAAGGATTCCTGCATCCTGATAAACATTCAAGATTTTCTTTTTGTTTGTGTGCCAGGAGATAATATTTTGTCCTAATGATATGATAGTTTGGAATAAAAGTAAAATAACATTAAAAAGAGTATTCAGAGATTATTTTAATAGAACTTCAGGCCACTTGCCCAATCTTAAAAGTTTTAATTTCCATAACAATTGCTTTGAAGTTAATTAATTATACCAGGGTGACGAACAAGTTCAACACAAAGAGCCAAAATTGTAAACTGTGAGAGTCAGAGAGCCACACTATGCAGTGACCTGCCAAAACAGACAAACATTCACACAAAAGCATCTAATATTAACAATAATCTATTAAACACATATTGCATTTTGCCATTTTGAGTGAGTGTCAAAATACTGCAGTGATGGTGAGGGTGTGCTGCGTCTTCCACACTAAGAACTAATGGCAAGATGTGACACACATGTGACATTTGGGTGTCCCCCCTCGCTGGCCCGTGCAGTTGTTTCTGAGGGATGGGAGATGGAACTCCATGCTCCGAGATCTCTCCTCAGAGGTCCCTCCCTCCTCAGAAGCAGCAGAACAAAATCCAAACTTGGCAAAGAGCCACAGTATACAAAATCATGATAAGAGGCAAAGAGCCACATTCATTTTGGCCAGGAGCCACTTGCGGTTCAAGCTGCCTGTTTGCTACCCTTGAGTTATTCTGTCAATTAATAAAAGGGAAAACTATTTATTATTGGGCAAGCTGAATGATCTTTGAAGATATGAAAAAGTGAAGGAATTAAATATATTTTGTTTTATTTATTTTGGGGTCATACTTTTCAGACATAATTATTCCTTGGTTATATTCTGTGTTTAAAAAAATGCCTGAAAAGTAAATACATATTCAAATGCATAAAATGTAAAAATAATTAAATCATCAGCAGCAAGTATTCAAGATGATGTGAACTTAGGTGGAAATAGTTTTAAAACAATACTTAATGTGGGGAGCAATGGCGCAATGACGCAGTGGTAGGGCGTTTGTCTTGCACACGGCTTACCTGGGTTTGGATCTCTGTTCGATCCCCTGGCATCCCACGTGGTCCTCCAAGCCAGGAGCATTTTCTGAGCCTATAGCCAGGTGTAAACCCTAAGCATCACTGGGTGTGGCCCAAACTTAAAGGAAAAAAAAACAACACAATACATAATGTCCCAAAAATAATTTACTATCTGAATAGAAAAATGCTTATATTATTCTTTTTCCATATAATGCAATTAGTACTGATTATGATTAATGCAAAAGGCTAAGTCAAACACAAAGAACCCTTTAGAATGACCGCATACAAATCCATTTGCTTTACCCTACTAAAAACTTCTAGAACTTACTTTAAGATCTACATGAGATGACAGATGTGCAGCTGGTTTATGAACATAATTTTTGTCTCATGGCAAGTTACTACTATGTGATCTGTGATGAGCAAGTTGAAGCTTTTTATTTATTAACATTTTCGTATCATTGTTTTACCTCAACATTACTTGTGATTTTCCTTATTGAAGAGGTCACTTTCACAACTGAACTTAAAATGTAAGTATTCAACAGTTCTGGTAAAATGTTGTTTAGTTGATTTCCAGTAAAGTTTTTGACAGCAATTATCATCATCATCATTTTCATCATCATCAAAAGTGCCATGTCAAGAGCTTGTTTCATTGGGGAACCTTCTCTCCTGGCTCCCATACATTTTACTCTCAATTTGTATGTCAGAAGAAGCATTGTGTGGGTGTTCTCTCTTATATTGAATGTATATAATAAATTTTTGCATATCTAGTTTTTTCAAAACTCAATAGTCTCCATATTTTGAAAATATCAGTAAAGTAAACTATAAATAATTTTCAGACAGTACTGGGAAAGTTCATTAGAAAAATAATGAATTCCTTAATCAGGTAGACAATGTTAGGGACTGAATAAAGCAGTTTGAATATTTTGCCTTAGTACTTATCTGTAGCTCCCCCCCTGAGTACAGGTAGCTACCTGAGCACTGCCCATTCATGGGTGGGGCTTTGGGAACCGGATATTACGTTTACTTTACCTGAAAGATCCTGCCCATTTCCTGGGAGGGACCTTGGAAGGGATATAGGATTGAGGTCTTTGGCCTTGGATGTTGCTCTCTTGCCTTTTGGATCCTTGCCAGCATGTAGGTCAGAGGTGACATGGATGATAGAAGATGCAGGGCTAGCTTAAATGGTAGCAGCCACATCTGATGACTAAGGCTGAATAAAGATGTTATCTTCCTAAAGCCTGTGTGAGTGAGTTTGATTCTTGCCAGGAACATCTGAAGAGGCTGACCCAACGGCTAATGGGGGTTGAAGCCACATGGCCTGGGATGGTGGACAAAGACCTTCATCTACATCCAGCTTCATCTTTATTTATTTAATTCAACACTTATCAATTACAAATTAGCATGTCTATCAGTACAAATTTTAAAATATTTTATCAAAGTTTATCAAAAATGGTACTTCTCCAATATCTTAACAGTGAAAGGTAATTTTAAACAATAGATATAATAATATAACCTATGCAGACAAACCAAATCACTATATAATCCATAGAACGATGAATCCATACAGCATGAATTATTAGTTTATACAGCATGATCTATGCGACCATGTGTCCCTTATCCTCTGGTATCACTGGGTATTTTCCTAAGCCCCTCCCCAAGACAACCAATCTTATTTACAAGAAGAAAGAATGAATGCTAAGAAAAAAAAATTTGTATTTTATTCATATATTTTTATATGAAAGCATTGAAGCTATTTATAAGCATTCAAATAACATAGCAATGTACTTTATAAAAATTGGTTAAAACTTTGATAAATGTGAAACATTTAAATGGTAATTTAGGTGACTACAGGAGTGATATCAGCCTTGGCATTCAATTTGACTTTGTAATTTACTGGATTGTTTAGAAAATAAAACATCTTGACTCTCACAGACCAACAGAAGGATATAACCTCTTCTCTGTGCCTACATATATAGACTGTCATACACAGATGTGAATTATAAAAAGCACCACCCAGAATTAAATTATAACCATCTTAACCAAGGACACATGTTTGTATGTTCAACAGCCCCAGAGATGATGGTAAGAACGATTTTACGATAAGGCCTTTTCAAAGAGGAATTAACCTGGCAACAAAAGTAAATCCGTTGGTGGTCTGCAATGTGTTAAAATTTAGTGGATTTCAGTTTATGTGTGCTTGTCTGAACTATTCATTGCAGTGAAATATTAGTTGCAATAAAAGGTCAATGGGCCTCTTAGGACAATTTTAATAATAAAGAGTATTATTTATGTTTATAAACTTTTGCACTGTGATTTTATATTCATGTTGTTGATAGGGTTTTATAAAAAAACACTTCATCACTTTTAGCATCACCTCTTCCTCATGGCTAAATGTTTTCTAAAACCATAGGCATTTCTCACCCACATCCAACTCTATCCCTAACTCCTTCAAAGAACTTGTTTCCTACTGAAAATCAGTTCCCCAGCCTCTTTGTTTCCATTGTCTTTGGGTATTTATTATTTGCTCATTATATTGTTATATTGTACATATGAATGAATCTTTCTCCTCTCTCCCTCTGAATAACTTTAATTAGCATGATAATACAAGTGGTAGACCAGTACTTGATTTCTGGCATTGCCAGAATCTCACCAGGTCACTCCTTTGAACATCAAATTGCATGAGTATTCCATTGTGTATCTGTTCCATAGTTTCTTAATCCACTCATCTATCTTGAACACTTGACTTTTTACAGATTTTGGCTATCATGGATAGTACAAAGAACATAGTGATGCAATTATCTTTTATCTATTTTGTTTTCAGGCCCATAGAATAGCAAAATGGTAGGCAAATGGGGAGAGGGACATTGATGAAGGGAAATAAACACCTTGATTGAATTGGTGTTGAAAAATAGTATTCCTGAAACCCAATCATGAATAACTAATTTCACAGTGACTATTTAAAAGAAAAATTTAAAAAGTAATAATTATGATAGTCTCCATTGAGCATTGATTTCAGAATATCATGCTCACAACTAGTTCCTTTAATTTATGAACTATATTCTTCCAAACTTTTGCCTAAACTGTTAAGTAGGCTACAACTAATATGAAATTTAAATATAAACCTGTACACATCACAAGTAAACATATTCCCCTCTAAATTATCTATAGCTAAAAATAGATAATTGACATATATCACATGCATATTTTTCTTCTGGTATTATTTAGAAATAGAAATTTCTAAGCCAATGACTGAAGTTAGCTTATGCTAAATATCTGACTATTGTAAAGAAAAGCAAATTTGTATGGAGAGTGTGGTTAAAGTTGAAGGTAAGTAGCACATAGAATTTATGGCAAGGTTAGGATTTAATATTTTAATTCTTGCAAGGATTTCTATATTTCATTTTGATTTATTCAAAATTAACTTCCTAGTGAAAGGCAATGCTTAATAACAAATATGGGCTTCAGCACTCAAACATGCACACACACAATTGAATATATCTAGGGAAAATATGTCTTAAAATCATAAACTTAGATTCAATGACAAACATTTTTCCTGTAACTTTGGTTGATTCATTCCTAATAACCATGTAATTGTACCATTTAATTAAAATCTTAATTAGAAACTTCATTGTACAGATCCTAGGAAAATTATATTAAAAAATGAAGAGGCAAATTTCTTCATATTTTCAAATTATGAAGTTTTTATAAAAGTTTAGGGATTTAATTGTCTCTTTTTGAATCTTGTTATACATTTCTTGTTAGACAAAGTTCAGTATTTTTAATTTATTTCTGTGATAGAAGAAGATGGAACTGGAACACTGAAAAGCACATAAGGAGCTAATTTAATTTGGGTCCCAGTAAAAAAGAAGAGGGATTTTGGTTCTGTGCATATACAAAAGCAAGGGGCAACATTTTGTCTTGCTTTTGTATTGCTTAATAAACCACCTAAAATAGGTCTTTCAGAAGGAGGTTCTCAACATGGGTCCTTGAACTCACTGGAGTTCTATGGAAGTTTTCCATAGCAATCTGCATAATAGAACAAAATACAGATAAAAAAGGGAAAAGGACTAGTTCTGAAAATATAACTCATACTATAAGAGGAACATTAAAAACTATAAAGACACTTACTTTAAAATATCGCAATGAAGCTTTTCTTTCCTTTTTTCCCCATCACCAATCAAGCTGAGTAGGAAGTAGTTCTGAGAAATTTTCTTCCTTAAATATTTAAGAGACCTGGAATAAGGCTAACCAGTTTATTTTTAAGTAAAAGATTTGAAGAAAGGCTAAGTTTATTACATAGTTATTTCACATATGACTAGAATTAAGGACAATATAAGCAGAAATATAGATACATCAAGCCTTTGTAGTGTAAAATGCAATCAGTTCTGTTTCAAAATTCAAAATCATTCATATTTTAGAAATGTAACACAACGTAGGTCATGCATCGTCATGAACTGTTTTAGTGGTATCTATCTAGAGCACTAATTAGTAATCCAATACATTATTACTATATTAAAAGAATGTATGCATCATTACATTAAAGAGGTTAAAGGTCATCATTCAAAAAATCTTTTGTTCTTGTTGCTTTTAGTATACATGTGGCAATTCATCAGACTTACTCTTAACTGTGTGCTCAGAGATCACTCTCAGGGAACAATATGTGGTACCTGGCATCAAGTCAGGTACCTGCATTCAAGACAAATTCCCTACCTACTATGCCCTCCATTCAGAGAAAATATTCCCAATAATTTTTTTAGTATTTTCTGCATTTTTGAATTATATCTCATGTACTTTTTTTTTTAACTCTTTAAGATGGTATTTCTGTCTACATTCCCATCAGCATCCACAAGTGATTTGGAATACATCTAACTTATTTTTGAATTAGTATACAGTACAGTGTAAGTGCATTATATTATTTTAAATTAAGTATTGAATCAAATTCTCACCAATAATATCCAAAATAATAGCATCTTATACTAGTTCAGTGAGTACTCAATTGAAATACAATAAAAAATGAAACAATAACATAATATGAGGTTTCTCATATGTTATATTTTGGTATTGGTTTGAATAGAAGACTAAATTTAGTAACATCAAAATTGCATTAGATATTGGTGACTTCAAATAGTTAAACAACCAATCTTTGAGCAATCAGTTATATTTTTACATTGATCAATTCTACTTAGAATTTCAATGGTCAAATTAAAAATATTCTTTATATCTTGAAGAAGCCACTGTGGGAACTTATATGGAACATTCAGATTCCTTCAAGGAATATTGTGATGTTTTGCTATATGTATGAACTGAAACGTGACCTTTTATATTTTCCAAAGGAATGTTGGCTCATTTTTTATCTCATAACATCATAATAAACATGAAATTTTCTAACTAACCTTTAAGAATATTATTCAAATAGTATCAGACCTTTAGATAAAGCCAAAGTATTTTTATATATACACATATATGTATACATATATATATATATAGTATAATACAGTTCTACCTAAAAAAAAGTAACTCTAAAGAAAGTTTTATTTTATTTTGCATAATGTTATTGAGCTTTTATGTCATGTTTTTCTGCTGTGACTATTAGGTTCACAATGAAGAAAATAAAGTACAACTTAAAAAAAAGAAAACGTAATTCTTGAGTCATAATTCTTGACTCTGTCTTAACCTCAGAAAACATATGAGTTGTCCAAACTACATCATTTAATAGTGAAAACAATGATCTTCCCTATGCTCTGAATGATTCTATGAAGATACCTCTTCCCTGCTCCCATCTTTTAGCTGCCAGTACATTCTTTGAAGAACTGAAGTTCATTTATCCTGAGACCCATCAGTAGATTTTTTTTTTTTTTTGGTTTTTGGGCCACACCTGGCGGTGCTCAGGGTTTACTTTTGGCTATCTGCTCAGAAATAGCTCCTGGCAGGCCCGGGGGACCATATGGGATACCGGGATTCGAATCAACTGCTTGCAAGGCAAGCACCGCTGTGCTATCTCTCCGGCCCCCCATCAGTAGATCTTAAAAATGTCTTATTAATCTTTCTTGAATGCCAAAGAACTTATTTTTTTCTAAAAATTATAAATAGAAATTAGAGACTATGTTAATTCAGAGATTTACAGCTTTCTTTCTCATTGTTTCCCTCTTTCATTCTACTATGGTAATATTTAATCATGTGAATATGTTCTCAGAAAACTCATCTAGGTACCTTTAACTTTTTACTTGTCTTTTCTTTTTTTTCCTTCTTTTCTTTTAATTTCTTGGATTTTCTTTTCTTGGATTTTTTCTATTCTGTTTGAAATCTACTTCTCTGGGTTTATATTTCTTCATTGAAAACCTCACCACCAAAGGCACACCTGTGTTACCACGTCAATAAATGTTGTTCTAAAAACACCAGAAGCTTAATTTGGTGCCTTGTACCTACTTGTCTTTCTGTTTGTGAAACACTCCCTTCTCAGCAAACTTAAATTTATCTCCCAGGAAACAGCTGACGTCATTTTAGGGGAATTTTTCCAATAATCTGTTTGTGTTCTTAGGGTACATATATCTTGTTTTGGGGTCACATTGGTACTCTTCAGGGGTTAACTTTAAGCCCAATACTCATCTTTGCTCACATTTGCTCCTGGTAGTGCTTGGGAAATCTTTTGCTATCTGGAATCAAATTCAGGCCTCCAAAGAAGCTTGCACACTAATCCATGCACATCCATGAATGTCTTCTTTGCTACTTTATAGAGCTATTTTAAAGTTGAAGAGACATTGTTTTCTGACATTATATAGGTTACAGGTATAAAATATTATAAATAAAAATCTGTATATATTATATTTAACTCTAAAACACTAGTTTCTGTCCTTTAGCAAATTTGTTGTTCATTAGTTTGGAATCCAAACCAAGTTTTGCTCAGGGTTTACTCCTGGCTCTGTCTTCAGGGATCACTCTCTGTGCATTTGAGGTAACTTATGGAAAGAGATTGAATCCCAATTGGCCACATACAAGGCAAACCTATACTACCTCTAACTCTTACCATAACCTTGTCCTTCTACCCAATTAACATACTTCCTTTTGAGAACCAATATTTTCTTCTTATGTGTTTGTTTTTATTTTTATTGGTTTATGAACTCCACATTTTTATTTTGCAGATGAATGAAATCATATTATTGTTTTCTATGTTTCTTTCACTTAGTATAATTCGATCTAAATTCATCCATATGTTGCAAATAAGAGTCTCATTTTTTATAGCTGACTAGTATTCCATTATGTTTATATAAACATACATTATTGTATTATTTTAATATAATTACATCTCCTCTAAATACCTCACATTTTTAAGCATTTTTTGTGGGTTTTTTGGGGGGCCACACCTGGCAGTCAGGGGTTACTCCTGGCTCTACACTCAGAAATCACTCCTGACACAGGGGATCTTGTGGGATGCTGGGAATCAAACCTGTGTCTGTCCTGGATCAGCCACATGCAAGGCAAATGCTCTACCACTGTACTACCACTCCAGTCCCTGTCAAGCATATATTAAGAAGTCTAGAAAAATGTACCTGAACTGAGTAAAAATGAGTGAATATTTTATGGATCTCTTATCAACTTTGTTGTAAAATTATAGCATACTAATAAGTTAATTTTATTTAATAAGAATTGCATGGTGTTTTAATTAAATATAAATATTTTAGTACATTTTGTTATAAGGAAAATATTATGCAATATCTATGGAAATTACATCAGCTATCTTGAAAAAGTTTGTTGGATTTTCTCAACAATACAATTTTAAAAGTTCTCTGGCACATCACACAGAACCAATATTCTGAATAAATAGGATCTTACACACTAGGACCTGAGGAGAATGAACTATTTAGTTGGTTGCACTTTTTCATAAGGTGAAAAGCAGCATTTGTTATAAATTTTCTATTATAATAGTCTATCAGAACAAGGTGCCATACATGAAATATCTGTAGTGTAAGATTTTATACTTTTAGTAATTGATTTATTGATTTCTATAATGGACATTATAAAATATTTTTTTAAAATTTCAAGTTTAGCTTTCTCACTTGCAGCTCAGAGTCTAATTTTTTTTTATAAAACTGATGCCATCTAGTACTAAATTTTCCACTATTCGTGCCCTTTCTTTCTGAGGAGGACAGAATATCTATTCATATATATATATATATATATATATATATGAATATATATATATTAATCTATGTTTTTTCTGAAGTTTTGATAATTGAGAAGTTTTCAAACTTTCATTCTGATTTTTAAAATTCCTGATTTTGATAAGAAATATTCAAAAGTTCCAGACATTACCAGCAAACATGAATTAAGAGCTGGACATTGTGCTCAGCTGCCAGAAATTTATTTAGGATAAATTAAAATCTTTCATTTTTGCATAAATGATTATTATGCTTGATTTTCAATGGCATTGTTTGAGTGTACACTTTCAAATCATTATCAGTACATTAAATACACACTAGTTTGAATTTATTAGGAAACCACAATTCCCTGCCTTGATTATTAACTCCCCAAAAATACAATGTTTTTTTCTTCAACATTTTTTTTACCAAAAAAATATTGACTCATCTACTCTCTTGAATTTCTATTATTAAAGGCAAATTTAAGTTTTCAATTTTTACACAAACACCTACTTGGATTTGGATGGGAATCATATTGAATAAATGGTTCAATTTGGAAATAAATGATATCTAACTCAATAATAGTGAATCTTCCAATCCAGTTTGGAGAGATGAAAACTTTACTGGCCTCTGACATTTTTTGTGTTGATTATTTTTTATGAGATATCTTCTGCTCCACCAGTGTTCTTACAATTTTAACACAAAGTTTCACATATTGCAAAAACAATCCATATTCAATAACAATACCATATATTACTTATTTCTGTTTTCTTTCACAAACAGAATAGTGCCCAATGGTTGTTAAAGTGTTTCTATAACTTAAACTTGTTTAAACTAATTTTTCTATTTCATTATTAGTCTGTCTTTACAGAGAAAATAATTAGGGAGGGTCAGATAATTAGATTGTCCTCTTAGTCTGCTCTGCTCTTCCTCATTAAGTAAAGGGCAATCAATTAAAAGTAAAGGGAACAGACAACCAAAATCTGGTCTTCCTGGCTCTGGCGTTCTTTTCCTACCTGAGCATTACCTGGAGGTAGGATTGAACTCTTACTTCCTCCATTCCAGGTATGCTCCCCATCTCGTACTTATTCTGATACTGTCATTGTTGCTCTTACCTCACAAATCTGTATGTCAAGCCACATTAGCGATCTACATGGTTTTTGTCATTTTGGGTTGTTTTCTTTTGTTTATTGCTGCTTTGAGGCATTCTCCCTTAGACCTTCAACAACTATTGACACAGGTTTTGCTTTACCAGGCAGCTCCTGCAAAAAGAGCTGAAGGGATAAAGAGGGGTTTTCTGGTGATGTGGAGTGAACAAGGTTGTTGTAAATAAAGAGTGGCTACACTGAAACATCTACTATTTGGGGTACTATGCTTCCTCTCTGTTCATAAGGAGTTCCATTAAGTTAGTATGAACACATGTATTGATTTACAGGCATATGCATGTACAGATTCATAGAGTTTGTGTGCCCTTGTGGACAGCCAATAGCTCTCCAGTTTTCATGTGCTGGAACATTAATGTTCCAAGGAATAAAAAATAATGTTGCATTTCTCAGTCTTCCTATTTTATTTTTATTTGTTTGTTTTTGTGCTACATATAGTTCTGCTAATGCTTTACTCGTATTCTCTTCTCAGAGATCACTCTGCTGATATTTGCAAAGGCATATGTGATAGCCAGATTCCAAATCAGGTCTTTTGCCATCAAGGCAAATACCTAACCCATTACACTATCTACTGCATTCATATCTGCAAATTTCTATTTTCCTAAAAATTTCTAGAAACAGTGACTTACTGGCACTCCCAATTACTTGCCTTTCTTTTTATGCCAATTAAAGAACCTATTGTAACCATTCTAACATATATTTCAAAGAGTTCTGATATTAGTTGATAAATCAATAAGAAATAAATGGATGGGCCAAAGAGTAGTAGATTGTGTAGGGCATTACCTTTTCACCAGTACATGTGGCCCACATATGTGATTTTTAGAGCCCATCAGGAGTGATTCCTGAGTGAAAAGTAAGTAGTAAGCCCTGAGCATTTCTGATGTAGCCCAACACTCTACCCAAGAAGAAAAAAAATACAAAATAGTTAAAAAGGAAAAGAAAAAAACAGTAAATAAATTTAAGTAGCAAAGGCTTAGAGCCTTTAATATGCCAATGTGCAATTTATAATAAGTGAGGCAGTGTCACATGACAGTTACCAAACATGCAATGCCAGGAATGTAAGTCTGAGAAGTAATAAGGCATTAACACTATGCTTAGCAAGGATTCTATTCATGTTTTCTTCATTTGTTTTATTTTTGTATCATTTTGCAATATTATTTATGGAATTCAATATGTTTTATTATTTTACACAATAAAATTTTGAGGATTTTCATGTCCCTCAAACAACTTATATTTACAAAATCTATAATTATCTAAAATATGAGTGTTATTTAATTTGTATTTACTTCTTATCCACATAAATATAAAAAGATGTGGTATAAATTTTTCTCTAGATTAGTTAAATTACAAAATTCACTTAAGATGTAACAATATTGTCACAAATAACAGGGCATTTAACTTATTTCTGTGAAGTTATTTCATTGTTTATAAAACTACATATTAGTGTAAAATAAAACAAGTACCGTCAACTTAGATATATTTTGACATCAGAATGAGTGAAATAAGTCAGAGGGAGAGAATTAGATGCAGAATAGTCTCACTCATTTATGGGTTTTAAGAAAAACAAAAGACATTTTTGCAATAATTCTCAGAGACAAAAGAGATGAGGGCTGGAAGCTACAGCTTATGACAACTCACCACAAAGAGTAATGAGTGCAGTTAGAGAAATAACTACATTGAGAACTATCCTACAATGTGAACGAATGAGGGAAGTAGAAAGCCTGTCTGGAGTACAGGTGTGGGTGGGGGGAAAGGAGGGAGATTTGGGACATTGGTGGTGGGAATCTTGCACTGGTGAAGGGGGTGCTCTTTATATGACTGAAATCATACAACTACAATCTTATTTGTAATCATGGTGTTTAAATAAATATAATTAAAAAAAGAAAAGGGAATAAGGTGTGTAAAATTAGCACATAGAAGCCAATCATATAGTGATGGACAAAACTAGACTTCCATTGGTAAACTTAATATAGTATAGGTTTTATATTAATTATGTAAATTTTAAAATATTGAATATTCTGCATGAAGACTTAAATGATATAAATCAACACCTCAGAATATTTTAATGATATATATTATTACTTTTATTGGTAATAGGATGACTTTGAATATGACATGTTTTTTTTTCAAATAATTTTGAGTGAGAAAGGTAAAAATAGTGACATAAAAACAAAATAAACATGGAAGAAAGAATGACTGAATTTAATAATGTTCATCTTCTATTCTGTGGGCAAAGGGAAGAAGTGGACTTCCAGATACTAAGCACAGATTATAGTCACTATGCCCAAGATGACTAAAAATCATTTGTCATCTTTGAAGAACATTTGAGTGTTTCTTGTTTTCTTTGTATAATTGAAAGTTACATGTATTTATTTTTATTTTATAAATATATGAGTAGTATATTTTGTGTGCTTTGTTTACCTATTTGTTTTCTTCCCCTGATTACACCCTGAAATTATCCTGATACTAAAAGTAAGAATCAAGATACAGAATTTTGTGGTTAGACAAGAAACAGGAAATGCAGATACAAAGGTTTAGCGGTAAAACTAAACCAAGATTTAAACCTAGCAATAGGAAATATTTGCTAATGTATTATTTCTTTTATTGAAGATTAAAATCTTCACTCATTAAAAAATCTATTTTATCTAAAGAAGTTAGCATCTTAGAGTATAAAAAAAAGTCAATTCAGTGGGCCAATTTGGGTAACCTACACTGATATGCATAGCACCCAGTTATAAAATTATCCATTATTCTTATTGCTATCATGAAGATTTAGATAAATATGATTAACCTCTAGAAAGTTAACACCTGAGCACAAAGACAGTTGTCATTAAGGAAAGGAGTCTGATGATTTGAGTGTTACTGATCTCATCAAGTGAAAGGGAAAAGATATAAAATTTCACCAAAACCGAAGACATTCAATCTATGGCCAAAGATTCAGCTCCTACTTCAGAGATTTTAGCCTGCCAAAGAGTTTTGTTTATACCTACTTGTACAATCAGGAAAGCTAACCCTTTCAATTAGTTTCACAGATCATAGCTAAATAGATTCATGTATGTACAATTTCACACAGAAAGTCAAACTCACATGCTATGTACATGTATGTTTCTAGAATTTTTAGTATTTAAGAAACATGAGGATATTTCTTGTTTCATTTGCATAATTGTAAACATATACATTTTCTTTTATTTTAGAAATATTTTCACTGTACAATTAGGTATGGTTATGTGCAGCCACTTGTTCTCTTTCTCTGATTTTTCCCTAACTGATATAAAGGACACACAAAACTTCAGCTGTTTCAAGGATCATCACTTGATTATCCTGAAATGTGCTCCCTACTCTTCCCATAGGCATCTTTATTACATTCTGCAGATTTACTTCATAAAATTAGTACTGTCCACAAATATAAAACAAAGGAAAAGGTGCTGGCTTCAAATATGACAGACCTCTGTTTGATTATAACATTGCATATGGTGCAATCATCAGAAAAGTTAGATGTAGGGCAATACCTCTCCTCCAAAAAGAGAGAGAGAGAGAGAGAGAGAGAGAGAGAGAGAGACCAGTTTAGAATCTCCAAATAATTTAAATTTATTTGATTTTCATATTATTTCCTAAGTCAGTGTTGGAGATGAACCTAGGATCTTACACACATGAAACATACGGTATTTTCACGAAGCTCCGTCTTTAGCTCTTATTAGCTTACCTTATTTTTGCTATCTTTCTATCCACAATATACATCCACAATAAATATCCACATTAAAGTTTATATGGTCAGGCACCCTAACACTGTAATTCACTAATGTAGCTTCATTATTAAAATAGAGGTACTTTATTGTCAAATGAATGAAGGTAAGTGAATCAACCAATTTAATCTATAATATATTCCTGTATTATTAAATACAATTATTATATTTATTTTAATGCCCTGGATAAATTAAGTGATTACCTCAACTTATGTGCCTAATAATTAAGGGATATAGTATGTGAACCCCAACTTTACTTTTTCCAACTTTCATTCCATTTCTTTTAGAGTTATTTAACTAATTTGTCCTTAACTCCAATTTAACATGATTATGTTCTAAATCAAACACTGTAGAAAATACAAAATATAATTGCATGCCATTTGACAGCATACATATAACTTCTATTTTTCACCTAGGTTACCCTAAGTGAAATTCTAGATTATCCTAGAATCTACAAAATTTTTCAAAGTACAGTGTACTTTTTTCTTCTTTTTATTAATAACTTTTATTTTGACTAAGCGGTTTACAAATCCTTCACAGTAGTATTTTAGGTACAGTGACATTGAATCAGGGGCATTCCCACCACCAATGTTGTCCTCGCTCCACCCTTGTTCCCAGCATGCATCCCATATGACCCCTCTTTGCCTTTTATATTTTGTTTGCTTTTATTTTTTATTTTATTATTGTGTATTTTTATTTTTTTATTTTTGGGCCACACCTGATGACGCTCAGGGGTTACTCCTGGCTATGAGCTCAGAAATCACACCTGACTTGAGGGACCATATGGATCAAACCATATTCCTTCCTGGATCAGCCACATGCAAGGAAAACACCCTAACGCTGCACCATTGCTCCTGCTCCTATATTTTGTGGGGAGTTTTTGTCTTTCTTTTTACCTTCCTTTATTTTTTCTTCTATTTCTTTGTTCTCTCTATCTTTATTAATTTTTTCTTCCATTGTTTCTTTCTTCATTTTTATTTCTTTGTTTCTTTCTACTTTCTCTCTCACCTTTCTCCAATACTTTCTTTTCTCTTTCCTCTACTTCTTTTTCTTATTTTTTCTCACTATCTCTTTCTTCCTTTCTTTCATTAGCAATCAAAGAGAAATTAGGCACATTAAATGACTACCATAATCACTGAAAAAGAAACAGGAAATAGTCTGCATCTCTTTCCTTTTTCTGTGGATCTTTCAGGCCTCACGCTCATTACTAATATGGTTAGCAATACAACTTGAAATTTTTACTTGTCATTAAATTATTGGGTTCATTCTTATCTACCACTTATATTCTTTGTGCTAGGTAGTATGACAGAGGTAGACACATTGTAGTTCATAAGCCAAATTGGTCTCTTTCTTCACTAAAACTACTTTCAGGTAACAGTATAACACAATTGAAAAAAATTAACTTCGTTGGGGTAACTAGAGTATAATTTTAGAGATTCTGTATAGGCCTCCCAATTTTGAACTCTCTGGTTCCTTACTACTCTTACAAATATGCTCTGATTTACACACTCTTCTATCACTCTCCATTTATCAAAACTCTCTCTGTATATATTCTGTAAGAAGGAGATCATTCTAACTAATGGTGAATGTTAGTGAATCTCAGATGGAGAGTGTAATAGTATAGTACTGAAATGGTTTTTTTTTGCATTACTTAACCATGATCAATATTGTAAATCACAGTGTCTAAAATAATTTAAAAATAAAAAACTCTATCTCTGCATGGGATAATGATTTTGAAAATCATATTTCCAGTACCCGAGAAATAGTTCAATAGATTGAAGCACACATTTTGCATGCAGAAGACCCAGGTTAAATTCATAACACTCAAATGTTAGACATCTAAGAATCTTAATGATTAACATTCCATTACTGACCCTAATGGAATGTGGCATTTCTTGCATGCATAACATCTATATTTAACCTCCAGTACTGCTAAATAGACAAAAGGGGAAAAATTCCATATTTTAACCATAAATTCAAGACTCCATAGCATTTAGTATAAAAGACTTTTCTATGTGACTTTGGTATTTCAACCTTATTGACTTACCCACTTTACATTCCTATTACAAAGAGATGATACAGAACTCCCAAACTATTTCCATTGATGGTATATGTGTTGTACCATATATAAAAATCCCATATGGGGGGATCTTAGATTTCTTTTTGTTTATGAGACAAACTTTGCATGACCAGTTATTGCACAATTCAAAAATCCTGTCAACTAAGAAATATTCATTCTCTCCTCCAGAAAATCAATTTCTCCTCTAGCTTAAAACAAATTTATGCTTCATCTGTCACAATAAATATTATTTTGTGTTGTACTAGTTTACCTAACTATAGTTCAAATTTTGTTTCTTTCAGAATTTGTTTCTGTATTTTGAGCTCTCAATGCTTACCAAAGTTACAGAAACACAGTAAAAGACAAAACAACAGTTAGTTGAATTGATTTGAGTTAAAACTGTCTTAAAAATGGCTTTGATAATTTCCTCTTCCAGAAATATAATTTAAGAGAAACTAGCTTTTCATTTATTGATGATCAAATATTTAATTTCATAGATGATATGTCACTGAAAGTCACCTTATAAAAATTGAATCTAGGTCTTTATTCACATTTTCTATATTCTGATCATAATTAAGGATTTGGCATTAAAAATATCCTATTACAGTGGGATTTGCACAAAACTATATTTGATCAAAGATACAGAAAAAAATCTCCTTGTTTTACTAAAATAACCAAATGTAGTCCAGTTCAAGGTCTATTTATTTTTACATGGTGTACAGTAAAAACACTGAAATTAAGAATGGGTAAACCCAGCTGTGCTTTGGGTTTATCGAATTTCATAATGTTGTTTTTGACTATTCATAGTCTGTGAAAACTAGAGACTACTTTTTTCAAGGATTTTCCCTCAATTTTTAAATCAGTGTTTATTTTAAAAGAAGTATAATCCATATGGTTTTGATTCCTACACACTTAACTTATCCAAATGCAGTTTTGTAAGAACTGTTTGAAGTCAAAAGATTTGAAAAATTGTTTTATTATATTTCTTGTTTTTTTTTTCTCTCCACTCAGAAAATGAAGCAATACTTTGCCAAGTATAAATAAAGCTAATGACCAAGTAGTGTTAACTTCTAAATTTAAAAAACTGGATTGGGATAAATGTGACAATATTGATTCAAATCTCTCTAGTGAAATACTTTTTAATCTCAGACAGAGGTGCCTTTACTAAACAACAGCCAGCAAGAGGCCAATATTTGGCCAATGGGAAGTTCTTTTCTCACAAAGTACATCTAGCACATTGTTTCTCATCCAGGATTGATTTGTACTTTTCTTGTCCCAGAAACCACCAAAGCATAAAGTGCAATATGATAACTCAGATCAGTTAGTAACAGGAGATATAAGCGGCGAACACTACATCCAGGAATGACCACTTCTTAGGATGATTAGACCTGGGTAGGAGAAACAAAGTGAGTGAAAAACAAAGTACCCTACCAATGCTTTCAAGGTTGCACCTAGTAAAACTGGAAAAGAATGATCAGCTTACTTAAAACAGCCTGCCCTGTTTTAAGAGTAAATAAAGTTCTAGGCCAAAACTATCACACCATTCATTTATAGATCACCTATAAATAGTTTTGTATTACAACAGCAAAGCTAGGTAGTTTTGGCAGGAAATATGTTGAGATAAAAGTCTTAAAAATGTATTGTCTGCCAGCAATACAAAAGGATTGCTGAGTACTCAGCTACATGTTATGAGTTCTAAGTTCTCATCTAGCTAATAAACATTAGCTACACATTTCTATAAATAATACAAAAATTCTCTAAGTACCATTCTCTAGAATAAAAACTAGCAAAGTATGAGAAAAAATAAGGTCTCTATTTGACCTTATTTGAATGCCAGAAAAATATGTTATTTTCACATAACAAAGGTAATTAATCTACATTTTCTCAACATTTTCCAAAGTCTAACTTATTTCTATAATTGTCTGGGGAGGCAAAAAATGCATATAATTCTCTCATAACTAAAATATTCATAACAGAGATCTCTGTGGAGATTATTGTTTATCTTGATTATATATAGGACAATATACGTTTTATAAACTTTATTTCATTCTAGGAACTTAAGTCTTTATTTTTCTCCTGATATTTTTTCTCTTTAACCATCTAACAGTGCTTTTCTAAATTGTTTAAAATGTAAAGATTTTTTTCTAAAACAATGTAAGTATATATTATCTAGCACATAAGATTCGTAGAAATATTATAATAATCCAATGCTTGCTGAATACTTAAAATAATTGTTATTTGCAAAACCCTAATGTAAATATTTTGTTAAATGAGCAAACTATTTGCTAGTTTGCTTTGCAGAATTTTTGCAAGACCCAGAATAAAATTATTTTGGGGGCCACACTCAGCAGTGTTTATTCCTGATTATGTGTTCAGATGTGAGATCTAGTGGGGTTCAGGAATCATCTGTGGTGACAGGGATTGAACCAAGTTGGTCTCATGCTAGGCAAATGTTTTACATAGTGCTATCTCTCCACCCTCTATTTTAAACATCTTTTATTTTTATTAATGAGTCATGAATGTAAATGACCCGACTTCACAGATCCATACCTAATCTCAACAGAAATTAGCTAGGAAACTCCCAAGTATATTGGTCTTTGAACTGAAAACTTAAAGCCTCTACCATATAAGTGGCCCAGTTTCACAACTTTACAAAGAACCTTAGACGAGAGACTGAGCTGGTGAAAGCTACAAGTACACCAGTCTTTGGGAGGCTTGTTAGATTCTGGGGACAATTGTGGAGAGGTGACATTGGTAATGTGATTATTGGAATAATGATTGGATTAGGGGAGCATTGTCCGAAACAACTGTATTATGAAGTTTGTAAATCGTGGTTTTCAAATAGCATTAAAAATAATAAAATCAAACAATTCATAAAGGGGTCAAAGCTGTAGCACAGTCGTAGGGCATTTCATGGTGGCTGATAATCATGGGCACAGGTTTGATCCCTGGGACATCCCATATGATCACCCTAGCCAGGAGCGATTTCTGAGTGCAGAGCCAGGAGTAACTCCTGAGCACAGCTGTGTATGGCTCAGAAAAAAAAAATTAATAAAAGCCCTTATTTACAAAGTTATTGATAATTTAGTCCAACATTATTTTTTAGTTTAATTACACTTCACTTTTTAT
Source organism: Crocidura indochinensis (assembly GCA_004027635.1). Classification (NCBI taxonomy): domain Eukaryota; kingdom Metazoa; phylum Chordata; class Mammalia; order Eulipotyphla; family Soricidae; genus Crocidura; species Crocidura indochinensis. The sequence goes on from PVKC010004714.1 coordinate 30,985, forward strand.
ATTCTTATTTTTCTTACACTATTTTCTTTCTCTAAGACTTGTTGAGAGATGTTGAAGCTTTCATTTTGACAGGTTATATGAGTTATATGGGTTTGATTCACAAATCATTTGTTATTCTTGTATTAAATATCATTACTATTTTTCTATTTTATAAAATATTTTCATTAGAGGTCAGAAATTATACAATTGGTAGGGTTCTTATTTTATACGTATCTGATTCAGGTTTGATCCAGGGCATCACCTATGGTATCCAGAGCACTACCAGAAATATCTTGCATGCAGAGCCAGAACTAACCTAAACATCCCTGTGTGTGGTCCCAAAACAAACAAACTTCTAGTAAATTAATCCAATATTCAAAAATATTAAATTAAAAACAAAATAAGTAATGATACTTAAGACAATAAATCATTTTTATTGATTAACTTTTCTTGAAACAGTTATGCAGAATTCTTATAATGCCTATGATTGTTTTCCTATTAATTAAAATTTTGTTAACATTATTATTTTAATAAAAAATAGTTAGCAGGGGCTGGAGAGATGGCATGGAGGTAGAGCGTTTGTTTTGCATGCAGGACAGTGGTTTGAATCCCACATTCCATATAGTCCCCCAAACATGCCAGGAGCAATTTCTGAGTATAGAGCCAGGAATAACCCATGAGTGCTGCTGGATATGACCCAAAAATCAAAAACAAACAAAAAGATAGTTTGCAAAGCTAAATATCCCCAAGTCTTTTCAGTTTGAATATATCTTTATCATTAATTTTTATTTATATATTTTTTATTTATATATTTTCTATCACTTTATGATAATTAATGGCAGATAATAATTTTTATGCTTATGCTGATATACCTCTTGATAGTCTCCCTTTAATACTAAATAAAGAATATACTAAAGTCTTCTTATATAATTACTTGAGCACACAATCAAATCCCTTAGCTTAATAGCATAGATTTTTCTGAAGTACATCACACATGGGAAAAATAATGTAAACATAAAAATATACTAGAAATATTATAAGAAAGAGCTGGAGTAGTAAATAACACAGAAATGAGGCTGAACAAAATGCTAGACTATTAATCGATGAAAATAATATTAATTTTTTTACTCACTCTGCAGCATGATGTAGTCATTAGCATGCTATTAGGCCCAACGGAATTAGTTTCAATGTTTCCTTTTGGTTATGTGAACTCTTGCCCCCACTACCAAAGTGCCAGAGTAGGCCTACACAGTGTGACCAATGAATTAACTACTTCAGTTCTTAGGAAATGATGACATTGACCACAATTTGCCCAGTCTGAGCTGGATTTTATTTAGGATTTTGTTTATTACTTGGCTTTGCCGCTTCAACAGAAAAGTTTCACGAGAACTCATTGAATCTTTGTCTCTCAACATCAGCTGAGACCCTGAATTTAATATTTTTGAATTATCTTCTTACTGTGTACAATCACTTAGTAAGTGGCCTTAGTCTCTTGTGGAAGATTGAGGAGAGCATTATGTTATTTGCTTGCTGTCATTTTGAAGCATCCTTTATATTAGAGAAGTGGCATTTTCAGTCAATCGGATCCTGATTTGAAAATCAGTTCACAACGAAGAATGTAAAATGTTTTATCCAGAAAACTGTCTTCGATTGTCTGCCCTTTATTTGTGACTATGATTATAAAATTAATCAGCAGTAATCTTGGCTATCAACTCCACCTTTCAGAATGCCATGCTCAATAAAAAAATCATAAAAGTCCTCAGTGGTAACACCCCCTACACTAGAGCTCTGATCTTGTTGAATGTAATAATTTTGATTCATTGACTAGTGACAATAAAGACTGTCACTTAGACACTGTGACTTTGTAGTATCATTGTCTCCACGACCTTGAAAAGCCCAGATCTTATCTGCATAAATGAACTAAAATTGAATTTATAAAGGATACTGGCAACATGATAACACAATTTCCAAAATATTGTAGATATACAATTAACATAAAGAAGAAAGAATCTAGAAATGAACCCATGTATATACTATCAATTGATTTTTGATATATATATTCTTTAAAGAAAGAATATATGACTGGAGTGTCAGAGTGAAAGTACAGTGGGTAAGTTTCTTGCCTTACATGCAGCCAAATTTAGGTTTGATCCAGAACCCCAGAGATCTGCAGGAGAGCTCCTTAAATACAGAATATGGAGTCATTCCTGAGCACTGCTGGGCATATACCCAAGACAATATTTTATTTTCAACAAGTGATACTGGAATAATGGGTAGTCATGTGGGAAGAAAACATTGCACATATAGTGCAACTTATAAAAATATAATATGAGGAGCAAAGTGGTAACACAATGGTAGAAATTTGCCTTGCACGAAGCTGACCCGGATAGACCAGGATTTGTTTCCCCGGCATCCTATATCGTTCCCTCAAGCCTGCGATTTCTTTTTTTTTTTTTTTTTTTTTTTTTTTTTTGGTTTTTGGGCCACGCCCGGTGACGCTCAGAGGTTACTCCTGGCTATGCGCATATAATTCGCTCCTGGTTGGGAGACCATATGGGACTCCGGAGGATCAAACTGTGGTCCAAAGCTAGCACTGGCAAGGCAGATGCCTTACCCCTTGAGACACACCATCTGCGATTTCTAAGCACAGAGCCAGGAATAACCCCTGAGCACCGCTGAGTGTGACCAAAATCATATATTCATATATATATATATGTATATATGTTTATTATACATGTCATACATATGTTATGTAACATATATTAATATATGTGAAATGCATCATAGAACTTAGGGTAAATTTGAAAGTCAAAGCTTTCTATTCAGTACATATTTCTTAGATCTAATTCAAATATCATAACTAGCAACATTATACACATAGTAATTTATCAAAGTACATAAATAACTTCTATTAAAGTTAAAGAAATGACATTTCTGAGAGGATCTGTCAAGTAGAATGCAAAAACAAATCATGAACTGGGAAATAATCTTTACGAATGGAATAGATGATAAATAAAATGGATAAAAAATGTAAACATTTTATTTTCTTAGTTTTTGCCTGTTTTGTTTTCAGGCCATACCTGGCAACATTCAGGGGTTACTTCTTGCTCTGTACTCAGAAATTACTCCTGGAATGCTCAAGGAAGCATATGAGATGCTGGGGATAGAATACGCTGAGTTGCATGTAAGACAAATGCCCAACCTACTGTGCTATTTCTCAGGGCCCCAAATTTATACACTTTTAAAAAAAAAAAAAACTCTGAGTAAAAAAACTGAGTAAAAATACTCAATAAAATAGAAAAGCAAACATTTAAAAGACACTGCTTAAACAATATAACATGGTAGACAAATAAGCACAAAGAAAAGTACACTATGGTTATGATAGGTATAATAAATTTAGAAAGTAGGACATAGTTTCTTACTGAATTAAGTTAATATAAATTAGTAATTTGAATTGATTTTTTTTTAATTTAACCACAAAATAAAATCAAACTTGGGCTGGAGCGATAGCACAACAGTAGGGCACTTGTCTTGCACAGGTAATCCAGGTCAGATTTCAGTTTGATCCCTGGTGTCCCATTTGATCCTTCGAGCCAGGAGTATTTTCTAAATGCAAAGTCGGGAATAATCCCTGAGCATCAACTTGTGTGGCCCAAAACCTAAATAAAAAAAAAATAAAAACAGAAACAAAAAATTAAAAATCAAATGAAACTCAAATGTACACCTATATGTATTTAACATAACTTGAAGTGTACCTTTATGCATGTCTCTTTAGTTGTCATTTATGAGTCTTATGTTCATTATAGCAAAAGCTA
>PVKC010004715.1:0-28951 GCA_004027635.1 Crocidura indochinensis
CTTGAGTCCACACCACACACACTCACACACACACACACACACACAACACACACACACACATCCAACACATACACATGATGGTTTCAGGCTCCAGCCTCAGCCTCACCCACATGCTGGACAGCTAGACTTTGGGCACAGGACTAGACTCCAGGAATGGGAAGAACAGGGACCACAGATGGGGAAACAGGCACCAGGAAAGGGGGAACAGGTACCAGGAAAATCAAACTCATGTCAGATACCACCAGCTGGTGTAATTCCAGAAGGGAAGCTGAGAAGAAATATGGCTCCACAGTCCAGCAAATGCCCTCGCCTTGTCCAGCAGTGTCCGTGACCTCTCCCCAGTGTTACTGCCCACATCTAACTGTGCCCATAGCCTCCTCCCTGCCATGACTGCCAATGTCCAGAGGTGCCTTCTTCCAACATGATCACCCACACAACCTGCAGGCTGAGTCCTCCTACCCAAGAGGGGATGAAGCAAGTAATTTCTGAGTTGAGAACCTGGCGGATGCTCAGGCCCTATCCATCCCTCTCGTTTATTTGTAGGCACTAAACAGGTGTGAGATTCACTGGACCCTAACTCCATGGAGCACCCATCAAGCAAGTCAGCAGTGGCAGGAGCCTCTAAAATGGCACAAGTCCTGGGAGGAAAAAGCCCAGCACAGGAAGGAGCACAGGGTTGGAGTGAAAATGGGATACAGTCAGCTCTGGCTGCAACAAACACATACAAAACATATACAAAAGCCCTGAGGCCAACAGGAGCTGTGAGGCTGGACACATGCCCACAGGAACACGGAGCAGGAGCAGCCCAGGACACCGGCTGAACTGGCATGGTGGTAGGGGTGCTCTTCGGGGGCTCATTGGGGTGAGCTCAAGGCCTAGGCAAGGGCAATGGTTGATGGCACCCCTCGGAGAAGGAATTGGATGGGGTTTTTCCACCCTTCCACCTACCTGTTTCCTTCTTGTAGTTCAGCTAGCCAGGTGCCCCCAGTCGCATGCTGAGGCCCCCTGAAATACCTGGGGATCCACAAGGGCTGCTCTGAGTCTGACTGCTCTTGAGAATCGAATCCAAACCTTGAAGGCTCAGAACGCTCATTAATCAACCACCCACGCCCTTGCTTCCATCTGTAAGACAGAGTGAGAGTCCATTTTTCTAGCAGAACCATGGGGAGGGGGTGGGTCATACCTAATGGTGCTTAGAGATCAACCTGGTAGGTCTCAGGAGACTATATGGGGTGCTGGGGATCAAATCAAGTGGGCCACGTGGCAAGACCAGCATCCTCCCTCCCTCGTTGCTAACTCTGCCAGCAATCTCCTGAAACCTGGCATCACATTACAGAGTAAGGGCTTGCCCAGAAACCCAGATGCATCCACAGACCCAACATAGGCTCATCCCAAGGGCCACTCTACTACTTCAGAGAGCCCTGGACACTGCTTAGGGTCACTTACTACCATGCTGCACACTATGCCCAGCTGAGTGTTGGGGAGTGGTCCCATAGGACTGGAAGCATTCAGTGCGTGACTCATAACCACCTTTGGAGCCCCTGGATCTGGGGACTGCCCCAGGCACCCCTTTCCTAAAGATCAGTCCTCTGCCCTCTGGCAGGAATGGTTGGAACAAGGAAGGACAATTTCTAATCTCATTTGCCTTGATGCTCAAGGCCCTGAGTTTGATCCCTGAGACCAAGCACTGGAGGTTCCAAGCATTGGTCTGACCCAGTTGGCCAAGAATCGCTGGAAGAGGACCCAGGCCTCCTGGGCACCACGGAGAGCTCCAAAATAAAACATGAATAGAACTGAGTCTTCAGGGGTGAAGCCTGGAAATCAGCATGACCAGTGACCAGATCCCTACAGACACACTCAGGTGCAGACATGGCAAGGCATGCATGTGTACATAGGCACACACATTCATGAGCATGCAGACACAAGTACACATGGACACAGGTGGACATGGGCCTTAGTGTCCCATCTTTGCCTTAAGTTTTCCCAACATCGTGCCACTCAAGATCCACATACAGCCTTCTTCAGGGGGGAGTGAGCTGTGCTGAAGTTACACACACACACACACACACACACACGGCTGGCAGGTCTCACTAGAGGATCTTCCTTTGATCTCCAAAGTCTGGCCACTTCCACAGGTCCCACTTTGGCATCAGGAGAGAGACGAAATGGACTATTTTTATTCAGAACCCTCGGATACTCCCTCCACCACACCATGGTTAGGTCAGACACCCAAGGTCACCGTGTCGAGTCCCAGGCAACCCCCAAGGTCCAGTCCCCAGTCCCCAGAACTGTGAGACTTCCGGTTCTGCCAGTCTGACCATCAGATCCCCCTACATATGGCATCCAAGGACAGACCCTGCAGACCCCACAACAATGCAGGGGACCCGCAAATTCAACCTCAAAACAGCACAAGATTCAGCAAGCAAGGTCCCCTTCTCTCACTCATGACTTGATTCAGAGTTCCCCAAAGGGGGCACTACTGCCCCCTACACTTGGGATGCAGAACCAAAGGGGCAGGAATCCAAGGGGCCTAGAATGCAAGTGAGGGGAACTTGGTATTGGTTCCCTTAAAAAAGGCAGGTTTCCACAGGACATTATAGTTCTGAAAAAGGGACATAGGCCAAGTTTGGGGTCTGCTACAGAGGAGGTACTGCCCAGAATGAGGGATGAAAGCACAAGTCCACAGACAGCCCCACAATCCTTAACCCCTGCCTCTTGGGAATGGGTCACTCTGGGGCCCAAACACCTGTACACAGGGAACTCTGAGGGTCAAGGCAGGGACCACAGAGATAGGGAGGCCATGAGAAAAGGGGGGTCATTGGAAAGGGGGAGCACCAGGAGTGAGGAAAATGAAAAAGGAGGGCCACAAGGGTAGCGGTCATGAGAGGAGTTCATGGGAGATGAGGTACCATGGGGGGGGGGGGGCACAAGAGACAGGACACTATGGGATAAGGGAAATGATGGGAGAGAAAACCACAGTGATAGGCCACAGTACAGGCACTCCAGACAGTGCTCAGGAAGAAATTTCCTTCCACCAAGTAATCAAGAACATGAATTCAAGCTATCAGACAGGCTATGTGGGTGCAGCCACCAGGCACCAAGCCCCAAACAGCAGCCCAGCCCCCTCCCCAGGACTGTCCCATTCACAGCCCAGAAGGAGGCTGAATACAAAACTAGACACTCGGAACACACCACGCCCCACATACCCTCATGGAGGCCAAATAGGACCAGAAGCTCCACTGAGGTCAGGGCCAGATGCCAGTGCATCCCGCACACCATACATGCCAGGAGTAAGTAAATAAACAGGAGACCCTCCAAAACTGCTCCCCTGTCACCCCAGGACACTCGGGGAAGTGGGAGGAAATCCTGCATCCAACAGGAGGCCGGGGCAAGGGCTCAGGATCAGCTGGGCAGACTCAGGACCCAGCTGAGTGTCCATCCCCTCACTGGTGGCCGGTGGCCAGCAGTGCCGAGTCTGCAGCACCAGCTGATCCTGAAGGTCCAAATCTCTCTGAGCCCCCAGCGACAGCCCAGCCGTTTCCAATCGGCTTCCAAGGGAGCGATGAACTGTTTCTGCTACTTTGGCAATTAAGACGGCAGAAAGTTAGCTTTCCTTGGGTGCCACCCCCGACATCAAAAGCGGAGGTTCAAAGCCATTCATGCTACTCTGAAACCTCACAATGAAGCTGGAAAATGCAAGTCGATTACTAAGCATAAATATGCAGCAGTTAAAAGGAAGGACTTATAACGAAATTACACTGCAGCCACCCCACAATGTGTGGAAACTTCCAGAACCAGAGTCCTCCTGGTAAACATCAAGAGAGGCCGTGCTCGAGAGCAGAGGTCTGACCACTGCCCAGCCAGATGTGCATGCCTGCTGCAGGGCCGCACAGCAGTCGAGACCTGGGAGAATGGGGCATCTGCAGATTTCCAGGTTGCTGAGAAGCTGCTGACCACACAGCATTCTCTCTGGCTCAGCAGAGCTGCTTCGGCCACATCTGTCCTCAGTCCCAGCCCTCCCCAATCACCCACACATTGCTCCAAACCCCCGCCCGGGTGCCCCCTAAAGCAGGCCGGTTCCATCTGCCAGCTCTGAGCCCCACAGCTTCTCTGAGACATCAGAGCCTCTGCACTCTCTCCAAAAAGCCCAGGACCCAGAGCATCTTTGAAATAAAAGCCCAGGGTGTGGGCTTAAGATAGGCACAAAGCCCCACCACCACCACCACTACCGAAAACACGGTCAGCAAGAAGCCACAGATCCCAAGGCCGCAAGAACTGAGGAGAGCCTGACTCACAAACAGATCCCTGGGCAGATTCTAGAATTCTCAGGGAGTGCCTGGGAAAAAAAAAAAAGAGAGAGAGAGACAGGAGACCCAGCTCTGTGACACCCCAAGTCCGTTCCCAGGAAACTTCTAAAAGGCGGCATTCTGCGTTTCCAATTATAATAGGGTAATTGTGTTGCCATAGTGACTGCAAAATTCTGCAATAACTTTTGTTGCCTGTAATTGCCCGAGTGTTTATTTGTGTACAAGCAGCTGAGTTTCCTTAATTCAATCTCTTCCCTCTCCCCAGTCAACACCTCTCTGGGCGGATTCTACAACCACCACCCCAGTATATCCACAGGACGCCTCTAAAAATCATGCTCAGAATCACCAGCAGGACCGATTTAAAAAAACTCCGGGCGGCGACAATGCTGCTCAGAATCACTCAAGAAAAGGAGAAACCAGGTCGAGGGACCACGCCACCTCACCCCACCCCACCACCCCTCATCCCAGCTGCCAGCCACCCGCATCCTTCCAAGGCTGGGAGAGGGAGCTGTTTACTGTCGTCTCCCAGTCCCTAGGCCTTCCCAGCTTAAGTGGTTTGTGGGAATAAAACAGCAAAAAGCCCTGAGTGTCGAGGAGCAAGGAGCGCTGGGCCCTCGCCTGCTCTATTCTACCTATTGCCGGGCAGTGGGGGGACCCGAGACCCCCGTGGAGGGGCAGCAGCAACAGCCAGCCATTAAGGCGGGTCTCTCCAAGGCCTTGCGATTAGAAATTGGGTTTAAGAAAGTGATTCGTGAGAACCGGAGAGATAGCACGGAGGTAGGGCCTTTGCCTTGCATGCACAAGGACAGACATCCCATAGGGTCCCCCCCACCTTGAGCCTGCCAGGAGCAGCGATTTCAGAGCGTAGAGCCAGGAGGAAACCCCTGTGAGTACTGCCGGGTGTGACCCAAAAACCAAAAAAAAAAGAAAGAAAGAAAGTGATGCGTTTTCAAATAAATAATTCGAGTGTCATCTCGACGACGCAAAACCAGTGGCCACAGCAGCAGGTCCACTGACTGGGCCATCACAGAAATCGCTGCTCTCGGCGGCTGGTGCATGCAAGTTATTCGGGATTTTTATTTTTTTGGGAGGTGCGTTCCAAAGGAGTCTAATACTCGGGGTTCCTGCCACCCCCGGGGGCCTCTGCTGCCGCTGCTGCGACGGCGACGACGGCTCGGCGTGGCCTCCCGATCTGCAAAGAGTGTCAAAGAATTCCTTCGCCGACTGTCAGTAAAATAGCAGAGAATTCGAATTCGCCGACGCTCGGCTCGCTCGCTGCAAGCGGGCGGGCGGGCGGGCGGGCGGGCGGGCGGGCCGCGATCGCTCGCTCCCAGCTCGCTCCAAGCCCCAAGCTCCAAGCTCGCTCGAGCGATCGCAGGCTCCAGGGGCCTCGCGGCGACGAGGAGCCCGGGAGCAAGGCGGGTTTTTTATTTTCCCTTTTTCTGCAAACTCACAGCCCCGGACAAAGTTACGTAAACGGCGAGGCCGACCCGGCCGGCTCCCGGGCTCCCGGGCCCACCGTGCGGGGCTGGCTGGGGCTGCGGCCGGGGAGCCGCGCAAGGCCTGGGCCGGGCCGGGCCGGGCCTGGCCGAGCCTGGCCACGCCGGGGATCCGGCCAGCAGCGTCCACCTGCCGGGCCGGGCGGACAATGGCTCTTGGGGGGCCGGAGCTTACCACGGCGGCGCTGGGCGGGCGGCGGGCGGGCGCTCCGAGCCGCATCGCCTCAGCCTGCGCCGCCTTCAGCAGCAGCGGCGGCAGCAGCGACTGGGGCGACTGGGGCGACTGAGGCGGCCGAGGCGGCTGAAGCGACGGAGGAGGCGGCTGAGGCGGCGGCTGAGCGGGCGCGCGGGCCCAGGCTCGGGCTCCGACTCGGGCTCAGGCTGGGGCTCGGGCTCGGGCGGCGGCGGCCCCACAACCTTCCCCTCCTCATTCACAAAAAATTGACCCACGTTGAACCATGATGCTGCTCCCCCCCCCTCGCCACACGCCGCCGGCCGCCGATTGGCCCGCCGAGCCGTCCGTCAACCGCACGGGCCCCGCCCCCGGCTGGAATCTCGGCGCTCATTCGCTGAGTCAAGGCTCGCGTCCCGCCCAACCACCCCCCGCGCGGCTCCTCCTTTCCCGGCTGGTTTCTAATGAAGAGCCTCGTCAATTACGGCTCGGCTCCGCCCTCCTCCTCCTCCTCCTCCACAGGCGCCCGACGCGCCTCCCCATTGGCCCGCTGGGATCCGAGTTCCGCCCCGTCTGCTCCCGCCCCTTCGCTTCACTTTAGCCAATCGCTGAGCTCAAAGGGTCCAGGAAGAGCCGCGGCAAGACGCTTTCTCCCGCCTCCCTGCCTGTATCTGGGATCCCATTGGCTGCTGCGGCTGCCAGCGCTCCGCTTTCTCCCGCCTCCTCGCCTACATCTGGGATCTCATTGGCTTCTGGGGCTGTCAATCTCGCAAGGCGGAGCGACCGAAAGGACGCTTCAGGCGCCAGTCGCTGGGCCAGCTTCATGGTTGAGCCAGCGTTGAGGCTGTGGGGAGGGGAGTGAGTGAAAAGCTCCAGCTCCGGTCCTTGCCAGCTGGCTCGGTAGTCACGGAGAAACGCTCTGCGCCGGCCCAGCCGCCGGTGGGTGCCCGCTAGGGCGCGGGACCGCGGCAGGGAGCCGAGCAGGCCCGGCCCCGGCTTCCATGTTGGGTACTGGCAGCCGGTCACGTGCCGCGCGCGGCGCCCGGAGACGCGGGGCCGTCGCGGCGGCAAGTGCGCAGGCGCGGAGGACAGTGCGCAGGCGCGAAAGCCCCGCCCTGCCCCGCAGCAGGAATGCTGCCTGGGCTGGTGGAAGGCTGGGCAGCCTGGACCCAACCAACCCACGTGGGCTGAACCCCGAAACTCCCGGGGTAACGGGACACCCCCACCCCAACGTCTCAGCTTCAGGCACCTCTGTAGCACCTGGGCCGGGTGTGCTCTGTGCCTGGGTGCAAGATTCTTCTTTGAGCAAGATGCAGTGCTCAGTGCTGGAGTGCCCGGCCTCAGGCCCATGGGAACCAACCCTAAGCTTTGGGAGCGCAGAATCTTGAGCACTGGGTTTTGGAGTCTACGTTTTACAAGACTTGCACCATTAATTTGCTTCCCTAAAATGCTATCCCTGCGGGGAACACTTTATGCAGATGGAAGGGAGGACCTGGGTTCAGGCCTTTGGCATCCACCAGTGACAGCATGACTGGGGAATGTGTGCCCCCCTACAAAATCAAAAGTTTTAGGCCCTCGCAGGATACTTGGAAAACCCTTATAGGTGGTTTCACGAGTATAGGTGAGCATTGCTCCAAATCCTTAAGCCCTTGGCATCATCTACTCTTGCAAACTTTATTGGCCTTAAAGTAGATGTGTGGCTCCAGGCAGCAAGATTCAGAATCATTGAAGAAAAGGGTCAAGGATTGCAGGAGACCAACTCAGACACTGCAGGTCCTGAGTATTGAGTCAAGCAGTCAGTCAAGTTGACTAAGGAGTCTCTCCAAAAGGGGCTTCTGGTACTACTTGGGAGTGTCTCATACCCCCTCACCAAAAGAACCTACACTCTAGGGCTACGCTGTCCGTCCCACCCAGCATGGAATTAAGGAGGATCAGAGTTGTCTGCTGATTGCCACTGAGCCCAGCCAGCAGCAGAGCCTCCTGTGTCTGCAGGAACATGGGGTCCTGGAGAAAGAAAGGAGCAACTCGGATTGAGGAGGTCTTAGTAACTAGAGACCAGAATCTCCCAACTAATGTCACCTCCATCACTTAGCAGTTTAATGGAAGCTTTTCCTGGGAAAAGAAGTTTCCATTAAAATCAGTACATTGTGGGGCCCGGGAGATAGCATGGAGGTAAGGCGTTTGCCTTTCATGCAAAAGGTCATCGGTTCGAATCCTGGTACCCCATATGGTCCCCCGTGCCTGCCAGGAGCAATTTCTGAGCATGGAGCCAGGAGTAACCCCTGAGCACTGCCGGGTGTGACCCAAAAACCAAAAAATAAATAAATAAATAAATAAACAAAACAAAACAAAATCAGTACATTGTACTATTTTTTTTTTTAACTTGATTGGTCGATTTTTGAGCCATACCCAGTGACACTCGGGTCACCCCTGGCTCTGCACCCAGAAAGCGCCCCTGACAGGTTGGGGTCCTTATGAGATGCCAGGAATCGAACGGGTCCCTCCCAGGTGGGCCACGTGCAAGGCAAACGCCCTACCTTTGTGCTATTTCTCAGGCCTCCTGCATTTTACTACTGTTATTTAAGCTAACTATGTGCTATTTAAATTGACTCTTTGTTGATTGACTACTCACTGATGTACTATTTACTAAAGTATTATTATTATTATTATTTTTGGTTTTTGGGTCACACCCGGCGGTGCTCAGGGGTTACTCCTGGCTATCTACTCAGAAATCGCTCCTGGCAGGCACGGGGGACCATATGGGACACCGGGATTTGAACCAACCACCTTAGGTTTTGGATCGGCTGCTTGCAAGGCAAACACCACTGTGCTATCTCTCCAGGCCCTAAAGTATTATTTAAATTTATTTTGTGATAAGGAATTTTTCCCCAACAGTTCAGAATTTAAAAGAAAGAGTGATTGTACAGCAGGTAGGATGATTGGCTCACATGTAGCCAACCTGAGTTCAATCCCCAGCATCCCATATAATCCCCTAGCACCACCAGGAATAATTCCTAAGAGCTCGGGATTATCCTTGAGCATACTCGTTGCAGCCAAAAATAAAAAATAAAGTCAGAAAGCAGATAGGTTTAATCATCAATCTTAGATGGTCTGTTCTTTGGGTGTCTTGTTGTTTTCTGTTTTTTGTTTTGCTGAATAGGAGAGAGGGAAAGAGGGTGGTTTGGGTGATGCCTGGCAGCACTCAGGGCTTATTTGTGGCTCTGTGGTCAGAGATCATTTCTAGAAGTGTTCAGGGGATTTGAACAGAGGCTAGCCACCCAAAGGCAAGTGTCTTAACCCCTGTATTTTCTCTCCAGCTACATTAGGTCATCCTTGGTACTTAGAGAGCCATATTCGGATGTCATTTGCATGATCAGGCCAAAAGTAGACCAGTGGGGTTGCTGGTATGTGTAGGTTCTTTTCAAAAATGAGAAAAGATTATTTGTTATTGTTTTCCATTGACAAATCTTGGTACAAAATATATAGCTATGTGGATTATATATGTATATATGGGCTGGAGTGATAGTACAGAGGGTGCTTGCCTTGCAAACAACCAACCCAGGTTCAATCTCTAGCATTTCTAGCATCCTGTAATGTCCCCCAAGACTGCTAGGATTCTTGAACATAGAGCCTAGGAGCACAGAGCCAGGAATAAGTCCTGAGCACTGCCAGATGTGACAAAAACAACATGTGTGTGTATATATATAATTTTCTATGTGAAAATATATAATTTTTGGACCCAGAGAGATAGCACAGTGGTGTTTGCCTTGCAAGCAGCTGATCCAGGACCAAAGGTGGTTAGTTTGAATCCCAGTGTCCCATATGGTCCCCCGTGCCTGCCAGGAGCTATTTCTGAGCAGATAGCCAGGAGTAACTCCTGAGCACCGCCGGGTGTGACCCAAAAACCAAAAATTACAAGTTTTTTAAATTTATGCTATAAAAGGAAAACTGGTGATCTCAGAAGAAATCCCTCCCACAAACTAAAGCAAATTGTAAATAAAAGCTATATATATTGCAAATAAAGCTATAGAGGAGTAAACTGGGGAGATACCCACCAGGTGCTTATAGACATGAGGCATGACTGCAGGCTATGGAACATGAACAATAATGAGGAGGTGTCCAGCAGAGCATAAGCCAGGTTTGCTTCCCAGAGACAGATTGAGAGCCCAGACACAGAAAGGAAGGTGGCCTTCTGGCTTCTGCGCATAGAGGAGCCTGGACACTGAGTAGCAGGTGAGAGCAGGCCTTGGGAATGGTATGTTGGGGGGCAAAAGAGTAAGCAGGTAGAAGGTGCTATAACCTGGAGATGAGTGGGAAGTCGAGGAGGGGTGTCCACCTCTGGCTACCACTGCTTGGGTTATATTTAAATATGTATCAGTCTCCAATATGAAGGGGGGAGTGGGGGAGAATCCACTGTTCAGAATAAGCAAGATCCTTTGCTCAGAACTGAAGAGAGCTCCAGTGGCTCACATTTTAAAACCCTGAATTCCATCAGCAAGGTAGCTAACTACAAAATAAGGGCCCGGGAGATAGCATGGAGGTAAGGCGTTTGCCTTGCATGCAAAAGGTCATCAGTTTGAATCCCGGTGCCCCATATGGTCCCCCGTGCCTGCCAGGAGCGATTTCTGAGCATGGAGCCAGGAGTAACCCCTGAGCACTGCCGGGTGTGACCCAAAAACAAAAACACAAAACAAAATAAAGGCATGTGTTTTTTTGTTTGTTTGTTTTGTTTTGTTGTTTTTGTTTTTGGGTCACACCCGGCAGTGCTCAGGGGTTGCTCCTGGCTCCATGCTCAGAAATCGCTCCTGGCAGGCACGGGGTACCATATGGGTGCCAGGATTGGAACCTGATGACCTTTTGCATGAAAGGCAAACGCCTTACCTCCATGCTATCTCCCGGGCCCCTAAAGGTATGTTTTTAAGAATCCTCATCATCATGACCTTCAGGCACTCATATATAACCAGTAACCAATAGATAAGGTATCAATGGAAACATTTTCTGAGCATTTACTTGCTTTGTGAAAGCCTTCATGCAAAGTCTTTTCTATAATGGAATATTCCTAATCAATCAGCAAAAAGACATTTTAAACACCTAAATGTAGCATTGAATTTGCATGGAATTTCAGGGGAATTGGCAAGAATGGTTGGCTTGTCCATTTGGGAGAATAAACATTTCAAAGCTGTCGAAGAGAAGAATAATGAAGGAGAAAGTATGCACCCAGAAAACAAAACAGATTATCTGGGCTCCAAAATGAAAACAATGTGGCATAGCCCCTATCTATGGGAAATGATGGAAAATAAACAACCCTAACCAGATATCCAACCTCCTCAGCTACCCAGCCTGCAGGTGGTCTGTCTGTCATTCGCACAGGCTCCTGGCAGCCATCCTTCCAGGCACACCTGTGCTGGGGCTATTAAGTATTTTGATGTGTTCTGGGTAAAATCAAATATATAATAAAAAGCATTTTTAAAAACAGTGTAGAACCAATATGGGGAGATAGACATCAGCTAGAGATGAGCACCCAACTGCATTTGAATACAACTGGTGAGTGAAGATTTATGTGCAAAAATAATGAATCACAGAAATACTAAGTAAAATGTAGTGGTCAGCATTTCTTCCGGGTGATGGTGTAGGAAGGATTCCATTAGCAATTGTGAAGGAAAATGCTTTCAAATTTGACTACATTGTAAGTCTGGGATTCTGTTTCCAGGAAAAAAAAAAAACCCACTTGGGACTGGAGCAGTAGTACAGATCTGGCTCTTGATTTGCATGTGGCTGACCTGGGTTCAATCCCCAGAATTTCATATGGTTCCCTGAGCACTATCAATGTGGCTCACGTAAACAACAATAAAACAACAGACTCTAGCTGTCACATACTCATTCAAAAGAATCTGGCTCAGTGGCCGGAGAGATAGCACAGTGATAGGGCGTTTGCCTCGCAAGCAACCGATCTAGGATGGATGATGGGTTGAATCCCGGCATCCCATATGGTCCCCCAAGCCAGCCAGGAGTGACTTCTAAGCACAGAGCCAGGAGTAACCCTGAGCACTGTTGGGCGTGACCCAAAAACCAAAAAAAAAAAAAAAGAATCTGGCTCAGAATTAAAAAGGATGAAGCATCGATACAGCTGAGTATCCAACACCTGTGGAAAGTCCCAGACCAAAGTGTATGTACAGGACAGTAGGCCTGGGCACAGGGAATGTATGGGCTTGAGTCTTTCTGCTGCTATTCTGGAGAGCGGGGTGTTGACAAGGGCAATTGAGGACTCCCCTGTGCTGAGATGGCACTCAGCTCAACTCACTGTTTATACAAAAGGATAAACAGTGCTCAAATCCCACTGACTCCAAGATACGAATCTTGCACTGGGGGACTCTACCTCAAAAGGCAGTGTTAGAGACAGCAACTGCCCGAATTTGGTGGACAACCAGTGAAACTTGTTGGTGCAATAAAAGCACAAGAGAAATTAAAAATGGGAAAATATTTGCCTATCTACTTCATCAGCAAGAGGTCTTCCAAAGAAGAAAGATAATGGAGAATGTTCCCAAGTCAGTACAGGTAGAGACCCAAACAAGTAAACATTGGTAAGAATACCCCCACAGGGGGGGCCGGGCGGTGGCGCTGAAGGTAAGGTGCCTGCCTTACCACGCTAGCCTTGGACGGACCGCGGTTCGATCCCCCGTGCCCCATATGGTCCCCCAGGCCAGGGGCGACTTCTGAGCACATAGCCAGGAGTAACCCCTGAGTGTCACTGGGTGTGGCCCTAAAACCAAAAAAAAAAAAAAATACCCCCACAGGGGCCTGAGAGATAGCATGGAGGTAAGGTGCTTGCCTTGCCTGCAGAAGGTTGGTGGTTCCAATCCTGGCATTCCATATGGTCCCCTGAACCTGCCAGGAAAGATAGCATAGAGCATAGAGCGAGGAGTAACTCCTGAGCGCTGGGTGTGACCCAAAATCCAAAAAAAAAAAAAAAAAAAAGAATATCCCCACAGATCCATAACCCTCTTGTCACAAGAGAGCCAAGTTTGTGTCATGTCTTGTTTACTCTGTATCCTCTATCACCTGTTCCTTACTGTCATCTACCCATCAATTTATTATCTATCTAATTTATTCTCTGCCATAATTGCCTTTGCATATATGAGGTCCCAGGTTTGATCCTTCATACCACATGACCCCCCAATTACTGTTGCATGTGTCTTTCACCTGAAGAAAATAAAGTCAATTCAATCTCTCCCCTATCTCTTGTTTCCAAGTGAATGTGTCTTTTTTGTTTATTTGGTTTGGGGCCACACCCAGTGGCACTCAGGAGTTACTCCTGGCTCTGCACTCAGAAATCACTCCTGGTAGACTCAGAGGGACCATATGAGATATCAGGGATCGAACCAGGGTTGGCCACATGCAAGTCAAATGTCCTACCCGCTTGTGCTATCGCTCAGGACCTGCCAAGTGATTGTCTTTAAATTAAAAAAAAAAAAAACTGAAAAATGGACTGATTGTGTTGAATAAACTGTTTCAGGCCACCAGCAAACAAAAGAAGTTGCTGTTTTAATATAATTTCAACCACCTATGATCAACCAAATGGAATCCAAAGAAAGAACACAGCAGAAATAGGTGGCTCATATGATGGTAAGAGGAATAATCTACCAAAGAGATAAATTCACTTAAATTTCTTTTCCCATCTAGTAATTCATCATCAAACTAATGTAAAAAATATTTTTTTCACTTAAAATCTATAAAAGTGGGCACTTAAGTCTTTCAATAACAGATAGGTAAGAGGAGAAGAATGAAGGTAAAAGAGATAGTACAACAGGGAGAGTGCCTGCCTCATATGTGGCCACCCACGTTCAATCACTGGGTCCCCATTTGGTCCCCAGGTACCACTGGTGTGATTCCTTAGCCAGGAGTGAGTCCTGAGCACTGCCATTGTGGTCCTCAAAATGAAAAACAAGATTTGGAGAATGAGACTGCTTCGCTCACAGCCATGTGCTCCCCAGAAGAATTCTACCTGCAGTCCTCACTGGACATCCCCACTTTGCAGAACAACGCCAGATCAAACAAGAAAGTGGACCACAGAAAGTTTTAAGGAACTGACAGGCACCATTGCAGATTGCCTTTTTAGATCCAAACTGGATGAAATTAGAAAGCTACCACACAAAGATGACTCAGAATACCACAGGCAATCCCAGAGAAGCAGGAGAAGATCCATCCTCTCACTGTGTCCCTAGACTCAAAAGTTGTAAAGACGGTGATCATTTATAAGGCAGATGTGATAGTTAGATGGATCAAAAAAAGCTGTCTGAATTATTTGTGGAGTTTCCTTGAGAGATGTCCTCAAAAGAGCTGAATAATGGAAGATGCAGCTCCAAATTTGTGATTCCAAAGCATGCTCCCCACCTTCCCTACACACACACACACACACACACACACACACACACACACACACACACTTTTTTCACATCTTGGAAATCAGATCGTCTCAGAATTGCTGCTGTTTAGCATTATAGCAGAGAACAGACATCAGGATCAGTACACCTATTACTTTCTTTTTACATTCTTTATATCATTGTGAGTGCTTCCACTCAGTCCCATCCTAAATACAATGGCATGAAAATTGGGGCCCGGGAGATAGCATGGAGATAAGGCGTTTGCCTTTCATGCAAAAGGTCATCGGTTCGAATCCCGGTGCCCCATATGGTCCCCCGTGCCTGCCAGGAGCAATTTCTGAGCATGGAGCCAGGAGTAGCCCCTGAGCACTGCCGGGTGTGACCCCCCCCCAAAAAAAAGAAAACCAAAACAATGATGGACAGACTCCAAATGGGAAAGCTGGTTCTTCTCACTCTTGTAAAGTCATGTTTCTGACTCGAAGGCAGTTTTCAACAAGTTGCTTCTGAAAAAAACAAACAAGCAAAACATTTACTACTTAAGAAAGAGCCCAGTGGAGTCCAAACTTGGTGTTTTGATAAATAATTGTCTTAATAAATACTTGGTGTGGGGAGAGGGGGAGGTGAGAGAAAGGTGTGTGATGGGAAGATGATTCAAATATCAAGATTTCATCCAGGCTGTAGGGATCTCAACACATGGATTGGTGTGAGGCTGCTATTGCAGTGTAATCGAGTCCAGACAGAGACACATAGAAGGAAACTTGATCTATGACAGCGATTGAATGACAGAGCAGTGAAAAAGAAATACTAAATAATTGATGTTTGGACAACTGGTTAACCATATTGTATAATATAAAGTCAAGTTCCTATCTCACACCTAACACACAAAGGTAACAGAAATATCTGTAAATGAAAAACAAGGCCTATTTGTTTCCGAAAGGAGTATGAACGGAACATTTGAAGCGCCATATAAGGATTTCTTCTATAAAACATAAAAGGCATAAACCGTAAGGGAAAATATTAGCAAAACTGACAGCTTTGTTTAACATCATCCGCTATTAGGGAAATGCAAATTAGACCACATGAGCTGCCTCTTCACACCTGTCTGAGGAGTAACAATAGGAGGGCAGTGAGAGGAAGACAGTTGCCCGGATGCACAGTGGCTCTGCCCTACTTCTGGCTACTGGACATGGAAGTGGCACATCTGCTCTGACAAGTGGTTCTTCCCAAAAGTAAACTCTCATTTGCCATATGGTCCAGCTTGCCTGAGTCCAGAGTCCAGTATCCTGTGTCCCCAGGAGGTATGGAGAAGCCAGGACAGTAATGATGGGAGTAGCTCCATTCATAGCCATCCTCGAATCTGTCAAAGACCAGATCACTAAGCAAGCAGCTGTATAATACATGCAATGGAATAATCCACAGTCACAAAGGACAGTCCACCATTGTGCATACATGCAACAGGCATGGGAACATGCATATGCTCATTCATTACTCCTTCCACCTTGAAATATAACAGAGTTGTGCAAAATAAAACATGAAAACAGCCAGAAACCCCAGTAAAGTGGGTTCTCATACTAACACCGTGGGGCAATTGCAGAAGCAACTGTCTGAGCTTTCCTGCATCTGATTGGGCTTTAAGAGAAGGAAGGAGACTTCGCTTGACAACAGCACAGCCTATGAGAAAGACAGAGAGAGAGAGAGACAGAGACAGAGAGAGAAAGAGAGAGAGAGAAAGAAAGAGAGAGAGAGAGAGAGAGCCATGCACCAACTCTGTGGTTCCGGAATAAACCCTTTTTGTTAGTAAAATTAGTTGGTCTTTAGTTGACCAGTCTCTATCGGGTGTGATCGTGGCCTATGGCAGTTGGTCATCCCTGATCTCTCCCATCGAACACTCTGGAGCTCTAGCCCTTGTTCTTTGTGCAGGGTACACCTCACACTGTCCCTGGGCCTTGACAGCATTTTTGCTCCATTAAAGACATGAAAATCATGTGTAGGATCTCAGCAGACATGCTGAGAGCACCTTACGCTGCGCAATCTCCATGCATGACTCAGTCATGGCAAGTGTTCAATTCCAGGCAGTGTTGGTGGCTGTTATTTATTTCCTTGTGAAAATCAAAGTGCATGTTTCCACTCTTGATTAGACACACAGAAATTTTCAGGGATTAATGTGCACAGTTCTAGAAAGAGATATACAGTGGGTGGGGGAAAGCACTTCACTTCAGTTTCTGCATTTTTTGAGTCGATGGAAGAAAGTTACTATGAGAGACTGCGTTTTGTCACAATTTCATTTTAGGGGAAAATGTTCTTGATTGTTCTTTGAATCTTCTTGACATCCCCCCTCCCTGCTATTACCATAGCTATGACACAAATGACTCCCCCATCCCAACCCTGCCCTTCCCCTCTGAGCCCTGAGCATTGGAACTCTACAAGGTAGCTGCTTGCAATGATCACTGTACACATGGGACATGGAGAATCTGCCTAAGGACAGATAGACACTGAGACCATCCATCCCACAGGCGCTGCTATAGCCCACACACTCTGCTCACTGCCCAGCATACGCTAGACACTTGGAGAGCTTCCACTGCATGATTTCATTAGGGAATATTCGAGATTGGGATCCACACAGATCCTGCTCAGGGATCACTCCTGATGGTGCTTGGAGCACTAGATGTGGTGCTAGGGATGAAGCCTGCGTTGACTTCACACAAGGCAAATGCCCTCCCTGATGTACAATCCCACTGGCCCCATCCACTGAGTGAATTGGAATTGCCCCTGACACATTTTGGAAAGGGTAGTGAGAAAATCTGGACCCAGGCGTAGGCGAGTACTCACCATGAGGCTTGGTTCAATGGCACATGTTTTGATCTTTCTCCCTCCCACCAGGCATATTCTTCTGAGGAGAGTTCAAGTGGAGTCAAGAAATAAAGTCACCTTTGGTGATGAAAGATAATGGGCTTTACAAAAGTCACTGGTTCACTGTGCCACACACTAGTAGTCCAATGGGCTGGGAGCAGTGTCCTGACCCACCCCAGTGAGGCTGGGATTGCAACTGGCCAAAGGCAGCTTCTCCCCGCCCCCACGCCTCACCTCTACTCCAGAGCCTCATCCCTGAGCCCTGCAGCAGCCTTGACTGAGCAGGAGGCTCAAAGCTGCCCGTGCAAACGAGAGATAAACACAATAATAGGGCATCTGCTTTTCAATTTTAATTTTCTTTTTCCCCACTAAAATATTCAAGTGAGAAACATTTGGAGATTTATATTCAGGGCACAAGACCAAATGGCATCTGAAACATTTCTTTGTGAAATATAATTAATTTTTCTTGGCTTTTTTTCCCCTCCATCATGACAAAGCCAGATCGGTACCATTCACCCTATTTATAGGTGGAGAGGGGCCTTCCCCAGCGCTGCTCATCTCAGCTGCATCTTATCCCATGGAGAAGCCACCTCAGTCAGGTGTCCTGAGTCATTGCCGACTTTAATTAAAAAAAAAAAATCCCAAAGAACAAGGAAAATATCTCTCCCCAGTTTTTCCATCTTATCTGAAGAAAGGGTTGAGCTCATTTTCCTGCACTTTGAATGGGCATGAAAACAGCTTCCAGCCGTGCGGGGAGTGTGGGTGGGAGATTTATGTGTGTGTGTGTGGAGGGGGGGTGGGGGACAAAGAAAATATTGCTGCTTTCTGTTCTTTGTTTGTTCCTAGAAGAAGAAAAAAAGAGAGACCTCTTTGTCTCTCCCACAAATACGCACACACATGCACCCCACAATTAGAATCTACAGAGCTGCGGAAAGGAAAGGGGCCTGGAGAATGCTGTTTTTCCAATAAAAGAAAGATGTGATCTGGCCCCTGGGTGTTGGTTCTAAGTGGAGATATTGACTTGCATCTGACTGATGAGCAGAACGTCTTTCTCTTGAAATATTGATAGTGGATTACACGAAACCACAAACTCTCTCCATAAAGCACATCATTTCTGAGCCTAATGGTGTTTTCTTTCCTCAGGATGCTGCTACATTCATGATGTGATGGCTTTATTCTGTCTTAGGGAAAAACTTTTTACCATACTGCTAAATTAACTTGTCAAAAGGCTTCAAACTTCGGAAGCTTTTACAGCTCAATTCAGTGCTATTATTCAAGATTGAATGGGAAGGCCATGGGCTGTAAAAGCTTGTGAAAAATAAATTTCACAGGCTTTCATAGACCCGAGTGAAATACTTACCTTTTGTTCAGGGTATATATCTTTATCGAGGAGTCTCAGAATAGCTGCGTCCTGCCTACAAATCCTGGCTCTGCCCTCAAAGACTGGCGCTTTGTCTGCAAACTCACGCCCTCTCAGCAACAATTCACTCCTCCCGAGCACTGGGCTGCTCGCCACACTCAGGCAGGGCTGAGACTTACTCCAGCTTCCAGGATGGACCTTGAGTTCTGACCATTCTTTTCTTCTCATAGAGCCATTAAGGCCTTGATAGCCAATTTCTTCTCACAAAGGCTCCCCATTGTCCTGTCCTAGCCATGTCCCTGCTTTGGAGAGGCAGGACCGGCTGGAGTGGGCTGTGTGCAGGTCAGCTTCCTTTGAGGTGCAGTGCCAGCCTCATAAGACTTGGGTAACAGGTAAGGGCACGGTGGTTAGGGCACTTGACCTGTGTGCAGTTGACCTGGGTTTATCCCCTGAACCCATCAGGAGTGATTCCTGAGTGCAGAGCCAGGAGTAGACCCTGAGCATCACCAGGTATAAGCCCAAAACAAAAAAGACTGGGTGAGCCAGGTCTCTGTTAGCCACTTGGCTTGACACAATCCGACCGTGGCCCTCAGGGCTTATTGCAAAAAGACAAGGTCAGTTGCACATATGCTTCTAAAGATCAAGCTAGGAAAGGTGCCAGAACCTCTGCCCAACCCCCGGGGACTCTAAGTTCGGGGTGCCACTGGTGGTTTAGGGGACTGGTCAGAACTTATTTTGACTCCAACTCAAAAAACTCCTCACACAAAATGGACATGCACAGCTCTGGGGTGCCATCAACCCTTTGGCCCAGCCCAGACTTTTCCAGCTCAGGCTTCTTAGCTCCTTCTTGGCCCTGCACACCCCAAAAATCCTTGTGTCTTTGGGGGATACTGGCACCCTCCCTCTCCACACCCTGCTGTTTCCTGGTGGGGTAAAGTCTCACTGCCCCCCACACAGTCATTCCTATTGTCCTGTTCAGGCCTTCCCCAGTGGTATCAACCCCCAGTTCACACACCCCTGCCCCCCACCTCCCTAGTGAGTCATGCTGGAAACACATCAAGGATCATCAGGGCAGGCTGGTGGTGAGAGGTGAGTAAGGAAACCCCCAGGGCTTCTGAGGGTGCCGGCAAGCCTGACAAAGGAGGAGGATGTGGGTGCAGGCGTGCCCTGGGTGGCAGGGTTGACGCCCAGGACTAAGAGTCCAGGGTCTGTTTGGGCCTAGTCACCTGACCATCCTAGACACTCCCACCACCTGACCATCCCAGACACTCCCACCCCAGTGGTCCCACCACTCCACTTCCTAAGTCTTTTCATGGCCTGGATTTCCGCTTCAGCCAGGGGCTCTCACCTCTCACTCTCTTTCCAGGAGGTCATGTGGGAGGTAGAGTAAGGGGCTACTTGGGAAAGCTGGAGGGGCCCCCTCTGCCCTGCCCCCTAGGGAGAGGCCTGTTTCATTCCGGAGCAGGAGTGAGAACTCCAATTTCGATGCCCTTCACAGTGATCCGTGAGGCGGCAGCATCTTGTCCTTCACATATTTATTCCGGTGTTTGTAGGGTGACTCTTGGTGCTATTGGAGCCAGAGTGTGGGGCCAGTGGGGCCTGGCAGGACACAGGGCGCCAGGAACACTCAAGGTTTCCCACAGGCATGTGCTCACTCACCTTCTCCCCAGTACCCGATTTGGGGCATTTTATACTACTCTGAAATCCCTGAAACACCCCCCCCCCTTTTATTTTGGTACTCAGGACTTATGCCTGGCTCTGTGCTCAGGAATCACCCCTGGCTGGGTCATTCAGTGGGTTATATGGGGTGCCAGGAATTGAACCAGAGTAGGCCGTGTGCAAGGCATACGCCTCGCTGCACCTCCCCTCCATCCCTCTTATTCTCTCTGGAGAGCAGAGGAAATGAGACATCAGGAGCTGAACTCATCAGTAAAGAGGCGAGGCACCCCACACGTATGGCCAGGCCCTGAGTGCTGGGCACAGGAACTCAGGGCCAGTTCTATGCGGGCTGTGAGCTTCCACAGGAACGCTGTTTTCTTGCTGAGAGCAGGCCGGGTCAGGAGCCGACCTCGCCCTGTGGGCCAGAGCCCTGGGAGCCAGTGTCTGGGAAGGTGGCTTGGCAGGGACATCAGACCAGCTGGGCTGGAGGCAGGTGCAGGACAGAGCCTGGGCCCAAGTGAACGGTGCTGCTGGTGTCCCCGAGGCATAGACCCTAAACTATGATCATCTCCCAGGGGTGGTCGCCCACATTCGACTCGGTGCAAATTGGAAATCCGTGTGGTATCCGCAGTCCGGCCTCCTCTGCGCCTGTCAGCCTCCCAGTGGGGTGTGCTCCCCGGCAGTGGGGTTGGCCTTCGGGCCTCTCTGCTGGACGTTCCGCGCTCTGCCGACAGAGGGCGCGCTCCTACCTGCCCTTCCTGCACAGAGAACCGGAGGTCCGCAGGTCCCCCAAGCCCGGCCCTGAGGCCACTTCTCAGCCCAGTTCAGGTTTTTTGTTTGTTTTGCTTGTTTGCTTTTTCGACCACACCCGGTGACGCTAGGGGTTACTCCTGGCTATACGCTGAGAAATTGCTCATGGCTTGGGGGACCATATGGGACACCGAGGAGCGAACCGTGATCCGTGCAAGACAAACGCCCTACCGCTTGCGCCATCGCTCCAGCCTCTCCGTTCATGTCTTGCAGAGGTTCCTGGAGGGCCGCCGGATGCTCGCCTAGAGGCAATTGGCACCTTAGCGACCCACTCCGGCCAGGATAGTGAGGCTGATTTTGCAAAACCAGAGCAGTTGAGTCTGCCTGGGTCAGCAAGGGAAACATAGGGCTGGTCCACTGCCCCCACAATCCGGCCCCAAGCCCCGACTCCCACCCTGCCCCGCTTCTGGTGCAGCCCCCGGCTCACCCAGGTCCCAGAGGCCTCTAGACCAGTTCTGGGCCCAGAGGAGGGGTGCGGGAAGGAAGCCTTGTCAAGCGGTCGCCTCACCTGTTTCTTAAGACCAGAGCGGGTGTGTGATGGGAGACCGCAGGCTGCTGGAGCCAGGGGAAGGGAAACCAGGGAGGGAAACTGAGGTTGAGTCCCTCCTGCAGGCCTGCTCGCCCTGCAAGTTCAGTTGCACAAGCCCGCTGCAGAGAGAAGCAGGCGCGGTTCAAGCAAGTTTATCTGCCCCTGCTGGCTGGTGGGTGGGACTGTGTGGGTGCTTCAAGTCTGCCTGCCAGTGCCACCTCGACATGGGCTAAGGGACTTTCAGACAAATGCAGGTCCGGACATGCGTCTCTCTCCCATCAAACATGACCGTCAGAGGCACCGCTCTACCAGGGCCAGACCCTGGTGCCCAAGATTGTATCATCTGGCCGGGCCCCTGGGAAGACCCCCCCAAAGCCCTTCTGTGAGATGGCAGCAGTGAGTGGACAGACTCCCTCTCTGTATGGCTCTTGGTCACCCAGGATATCAAAGGACAAAAGTCTCCTGTCCATAGCCTCTTCTGCCCCCTTCTTGCAAAACCAGGCACCCAATCAGGCCATTATTTCTCTCTCTCTCTCTCTCTCTCTCTCTCTCTCTCTGTTTCTCTCTGCCTGCCTGTCTTTCTGTGTGTATGTTATCTGTCTCTGTTTCTCTGTTTCTGTGTCTGTCTCTGTCTCTGTGTTTCTCTGTTTCATTCTCTGTGTGTGTCTGCCTCTCTTGTTCTCCATCTGTTTCTCTGTCTCTCTCTGTCTCTTTGTCTCTCTATGTCTCTGTGTATCTGTCTGTCTCTGCTTCTCTCTGCCTATCTTTCTGTGTGTGTATCTGTCTCTATCTGTTTCTGTCTCTGTCTCTCTCTCTATCTCTGTCTCTCTCTCTCTCTGTTTCTCTCTTTCTCTGTGTGTGTCTGCCTCTCTTGGTGTCTGTTTCTCTGTCTCTGTCTGTCTTTGTGTCTTTATCTCTCTCTGTCCCCCTCTGTCTCTGTGTATCTGTCTGTCTCTGTTTATCTCTGCCTATCTTTCTATGTGTATCTGTCTCTATCTGTTTCTGTCTGTCTCTGTCTCTCTGTCTCTCTGTGTGTCTATCTCTGTTTCTGTCTCTCTGTTTCTCTCTGCCTGCCTGTCTTTCTGTGTGTGTCTCAGACTCTGTCTCTTTGTCTCTTTGTTTCTCTCTATCTCTCTGTCTCTGTCTCTTTGTTTCTCTCAGTCTCTCTGTCTCTGTCTCTTTGTCTCTCTCAGTCTCTCTATCTCTGTCTCTCTCAGTCTCTCTGACTCTGTCTCTTTGCCTCTCTGTTTCTGTGTCTCTAGTATTTGCTTCCCACCCCTTGGTGCATTTCAGGTGGGAAGGGAGCAAACACCAATCACTTTCTCCGGGTCATTACCTCTGCGAATAATGGGACCACTGAGGACTCCATCTCTTGGAAACAGAGATTTTAATGCAAGGCGTCTTTGTAAGTAGCTCCTTACCCATGGAGTGGTTTCTATCACAATAAAAGGGAAAGCTCTGTCAGCTCCGTAATTTCATTATCTCAGATTGTGCCACAAACGCCAGTGGTTCAAATGTGATTTCTTTTTTAACCACATTCCTTTGAAATGGGATTTCAAATGGTTTTCCTAAAATCTTTCCAGGATCCTGAAAAAAGGTGTGTGGTGGCTCTGAAAATGCCTCCTTCCATCTGTTGTGCCCTCAAAGCCTGGATTCCCCTGAGACTGATTTCATTTTTACTTTGCCGATTGATTTTTGGTTAGAGCTGATGTGGAGCTTATAAAATTTCTTTTTAATGTCCTAATTCAGTGAATATGTACATTTTCATCTGTGGTCACTGAGGCTTTACTCACCAAAACCCACCATCCCTGGAACTTCTGTCCATGGCCAGAGACTCCGATTTCCTGGTCATTCTCTGAGTTGGTTCTGTTTCTCATTCCTTGCTGTGCCCCACACAAATGGGGACACCTCAGAGGCCTGAAGGGTCCCCAGGATGGATTTCTCAAAGATCCTGCTCTTGGGGACACCTCTTGGGGCTCCCCTTTTCATTCATATTCTGTACCTTTCAAGCAACTTTTTGTTTTTGCCTGGGTACAACCTCCTCAAACTGTAAGCTCCATCCCCACACCCCCACCCCGTCCCTGACACCTCCATGTGTCCCAAGGAGCCAGGAACCAGTTGACAGCACAGGTTGGTTGGTGGCTGCATTGCCACAGCAGCACCCTGTGACCAGGCCTCCCTGCTCTTGCCTGCTCACTTCCCACTCCCTCCCACAGCCACTGTTTATTTTGGTCCTGGATTTCAAAGGCCCATTTCTCCCCAGAGTAAACAAACATCATGGAGCAGCTTCGCCTGAGCAAACTCCCAGGCACCAGCACCTCCCTCTGGTGCAGATCCTGAGGTTTCAGGTTTCCTGTCAAGTCACCGTTCCTCTGGCTTTGGGCACTGGGGGATTCGTGGATGTGACTCAAGTGGACACAGGCGACTGTGGGAATGTACATGGCATGACATGTTCACAGTGAGTCCTTCCTTCTCCAGCACCTGAGGGCTGAGCATTTCCTCTGGGACTTGTAGCTGAACATAAGAACAGGCGGAGTAGAGTGGCTGTGCTCTGATGCTGGGGACCCTGGGGTGGCTCCCTATAGTGCCAGGTCTGCCTCTGAGGCCATGTGGCTGCCCAAGACCATGGAGCCCCCCACCTGCCTTCAGGCACCCTCCACGATCTGTGAGCACCCTCTCTCCGTCCCTTTTTAGACGGGAGCTGCAGTCGCAGAACATATATATAAGCTCTTTCCTTTCTAATGTTCTGTGGGCCCCAATGTGTACTAGAACAAAGTACCCATCCCCAAAATTGTGAGTTTAGGGGCTGCAGTGATAGCACAGCAGTAGGGCATTTGCCTTGCGAACAGCTGGTCTAGGACGAAAGGTGGTTGGAATCCCAGCATCCCATATGGTCCATCGTGCCTGCCAGGAGCGATTTCTGAGCAGAGAGCCAGGAGCAACCCTTGAGCACTGCCGGGTGTGACCCCCCAAAATTGTGAGTTTGGGGGTTCACTAATAACCACAATCTGTAGAGACGTTGATGAACTAACCTGGCAATTCGACTGGGAACAAGATTAGGAGAACTCAGAGTCAATGTAGGCTCAGCAAGACAGTGGGGACAGGACACCCATAGAACAGACCCCCAGGAGCTGTGTCCACACCCACAGCCAGGTAACCCAGCAGCAAGCAGTGAGGCCACCCAAGCAGAAAGGCCGGATGGTCCAATCCACCACCTGTCATGAGCAGTGTTGCACTGGGACGGCTGTGCTCTGGGTACTGGGAGGGGCAGGAGCTGTGGGATGGTGGGGAGCTCAGAGGAGTGCTCCTGGGGACAATTTTGGGGACTGGGAGGCAGTGTGTAAGTGGAGGCTTCATATATGTTACTTAGTACCACAGAGGCCCCACGGTACAAACCTCCTCAGGTGAGGTGTGTTTCCCCGTAGCAAAGAAGCAGCTTGAGCAGACATGGAACCTGGAAGTATGAAATCCCAGAACATCTTTAGGATGACAATGAGTCCTGTGCCCCATTTCTCCCCACCCCCTTTATTTATCGTTTATCCCCTCTCAATCACTTTTCTTTTATCCATGACAGGAGTACCTTTTCGTGATGAAGTGGCATCACCAAACCTCTCCTGCTCCTACACCCTGCTCTGGGGAACCCGAGTTCCTGTGAAGTCGGACCCTACCTCTGGCCACACCTAGTCTGTGGGGTCCTTGCCACATTCTGTCCTCTCTGGAGTGGTGGGTCTACCCTGGTGGTGCCCAGCAGAGTCCAGCTATGCTACTTTGCTATTCCCAAATCTTCCCCATGTTCAAGCTCATTTTTTGTTTGTTTATTTTATTTATTTTTTTATTGAAGTTCCATAACCACCTCCAGAGGTATTGGCAACCCCTTCAGAGATCCTGGAAGTATCCAAGTTGCTGGATACCACCCGGGCCTCACATGCCAGTTCAATGCCCCACCAAGTCCAGCAGCCTCATGTTTATTTCTATAGAGCACTGCAGGCAGAAACTTATGGGGGTGTAGCAAATCTTGGTGGGACTTTGGCGAGAATTTCCCTGAAGTTTTAGACTGATTTAGGGGAGTGTTGGGGTCTTACAGAGTTTTCTCCTCTGTGGTGTCATGCTTTTATCTCTTTTCTTTGGGTCCCATTATACCCTACCCCCTAACATCCTGGGGCCTGCTTTGGGTGCTCCTGGTCCCTGCTGTACTGGGGAAGCATCCTACCCTGTCATTCATTCTAGATGCTTGTGGTATCTGGGGACACCTACACATCTATGTCCTGGATTTCTTTTTCTTCTACTCATGCTGCATGGATATGGCCTCTGTGTATCATACCTGCTCACGCATGCAGGGACGATGCACCTCTGTCTGTACATGTTAGCTGAGTGGAGTGTTCCTGTTGGAACTCGGGGCTCTCCTGAGCTCTATGCAGTCCCGGCCTGTGTACCCAGATGGCCACTCATGTGCCAGAGCTGTTCTGTGTGTGCTCCTCTCCAAACCTTTGGGTGGCTTCAGGAAGATCCTGGCATTTGAGCCCAGCACTGTGTCTGGCTCTTTCGCAGACTCGTGGCCATTGCCTTGGGCCTGGCCTCAAAGCTTTCTGTTGAGTCAAGACGTTTTTACTTTATTCTGGGTTTCTTGAGGGTTTTGTTTTCAATCATGCACATGTGTTCTTAATTCACCAACCCCCTTTGTTTGGCAAATATTGGGATTATTTTCTCCATTAACTATTATTATAGAGAATTACACTGATAGATTTTTTTTTCAAATAGTGAATCACCTGGATTACTTGGAGAAAGACTCTTTGGCCATGATCTATTAAGCTTTAATTTCCCCCCGATATATGTAATATGAAGGAAAAATATGCCTCAAAAACATTTCCATTTTAATGACTCCCTGTGCATTGAACAACACTGCAAAACAAAATTCTTCCCAGGCACAGGCCGCATAAAAAACCAGCCTGTTTCAGGGTTTCCTCTCATGGACCTCAGAGCTCAGCACCTCCTGAACCAGGCAACCCAACTTGCGTCTTTTGCACTAAGGACCACACACCCAGCACGCGTCTCCTTTCTGTACTGGAGACCCAGAGCTTGTCTTTCAGTGAACCCCTAAACTCAGGCTCTGCTGAGTTCAGCAGTTCAGTCCCTATGTCTGTCCTGGGATGTTCGCTGGTTCTTACATATGTGGTTCTGCTTGCGTGTCTGCCTGGTGATTTGTTTCTGGGGTGCCCTGCTCAGTACCATGCAAGCTCTTCAGAGGAGTCTTGAGGCTGTGTGTATGGGGTGAAGGGGGTTCCTTTCTTCTGCAGAGGCATCTCCTTCCAG
This sequence comes from Crocidura indochinensis, assembly GCA_004027635.1. Lineage (NCBI taxonomy): Eukaryota > Metazoa > Chordata > Mammalia > Eulipotyphla > Soricidae > Crocidura > Crocidura indochinensis. The sequence goes on from PVKC010004715.1 coordinate 26,878, forward strand.
TTTCCCTGTAGTCAGTCATGGGCTATCTAGAGTCACTCTCCTTTGACAACTGTACTGATTTCAGGGCCCACACACTTGGCCTCCCTGGAAGATTCCCAGCCATTGTGTGCTTGCTTTGGGGGCATCCCCCACTGAGTCTGAGAGCCAGCCTGTGGCTTAGTCTGCTTCTTCTTCCTCTTCATGGTGCACACTGTAGTAGGAGGAGGCTCCTGGAGCCAGTGTAGGGGCCAGGAGGCGAGGCCATGAGGTAAAGCTCTTAGGGCCGGCTCTGGGCAATCTCAGCCTACAATATGGGATGTTTCTCCAGCTTTATGGGGTGTTTCTGCACAACCCGAAAACCCCAGCACTGTTTTGTCCCTGGGGCCTGCCAAAGCTGCTAATTTAATCTTTATTGTTAGGAGCTCTGTTGGAGTAACCACTTTTTATTCTACTCGGGATATTTGTCTTTGCTTGTGTTTGTCATTCATGGACTAGAAGTACCCCCTGGATTAGTCCCTTACCCCAACCTGTTCTCTACCCAAGGGGGTGGTCTTTCTCTTCCCAATAAAGACCTTGGGTCACAGGGAGAAGCTGCTGTGGTTTCAGTTCCACAGCTAGCTTATATCTGCCTGTTGGTATCTCTTGCTAGTGAGCAGAACGCTTGTGGTAGAAGTTTCCTGAGCCTTTTTTATTCTCTTCAATCTTGTGTGATTTATTTCCTGTATTGATGTTTGCTTCCAGACCCCCCTGGTGGCTAGTTCCGAGGGATTGGGGCAGGATGCTTCCACTTCAGGCTCCTCCTGGTGATTCTTTGCCAAGCAGGCATGGTAAGGCCCTGGGAGAGGGTGCTGCTCACAGCTGGGGAGACTCAGGGGGGTATAGTGCCAGACCTGGGACCAGGCCAGCTGTGTGCACAGCTCAGGTTCATCCCGTTCTTACTCCAGATCCCATGTTCATTCTTTTTTTTTGTTTGTTTGTTTTTTGGGTCACACCCGGCAGTGCTCAGGGGTTACTCATGGCTCCATGCTCAGAAATTGCTCCTGGCAGGTACGGGGGACCATATGGGGCACCGGGATTCGAACCGATGACCTTCTGCATGAAAGGCAAACACCTTACCTCCATGCTATCTCCCGGGCCCCCCATGTTCATTCTTGACTCATTCTTGCCATTGTGTGGTGTCAATAAAATCTTGTTGTGATTATTTTTTTGGTGGGGAGTAACAGTTGTCGGGGCTCTGGGCATACTCTTGGCTCTGCAGTCAGGAATCACTCCTGGCAGAGCTCGGGGACTATATGTGATGCTGGGGATTGAAGCTGGTCAGTTGCATGCAAGGCAAGTGTCCCACCTGCTGTCCTATTGCTCCAGTCCCTCATTATGAGTTTGAAGTATGTTTCCTCGATACTTCCCCTGTGGGAATGTTGTAGCACTTATGTGCCTACTTCTTCACCCACACATCTTCTTCTTGGCAAACCTTTAAGTCCTTTGCCCACAAAAAGTTTGACTTATTTTTTCACTGTGGGGTTTTGAGTATTCTTTATATACTCTGCATACAAGTCCTTTGCTGGATGTGGGATGTTCAAATATTTCCTCTCTCATGTTTGTGTTTTGTTTAGCTTCTTTTTTTTATTATTTCATCCCCTGATTTAGAGGAATAGATTGCTAGAAGAGAGTGCAAGGAAAAATATCTCACATGTGCAAACATTTTTATGCAAATGCCTGGGGAGGGACTCAAGTTCCCTCAGCAGAGAAGCCATAGAATCAGAATCAGAGAGAGGGAGAAAGGAGGGAAAGGGAGGAGGGGAGACAAAGGGAAGATGGAGGGGAGAGAAGAGGAAGGGGACGAGTGAGAAGGAGAAGGATGGAGGGAAGAGAGAAAGGAAGGTGTAGTGACCAGGAAGGAGGAGGAGAAAGTGTAGCTCCACCCCAGAATACAGGTAACTGAGACCCGCCCATTTCTGGGCAGGGTCTTGGAAACCGGAGATGACCTGTAACTTTACTTGCAGACCCTGCCCATTTCCTGGGAGGGGTCTGGGAAAGGTACTTAAGGGTTCTGACCCAGAGGAGAAGATCGCTCTTTTGTCTTTGGCTTTTGCCT
>PVKC010004716.1:0-34992 GCA_004027635.1 Crocidura indochinensis
GGCACAGAGGGGTCCACTTGACCTGGCTCCCCTGAGGGTGAGGGAGGAAGACATGTGAGGTACGAAGGGAAGAGAGGCAGAGGGAGGACGGTTTGGTGAAGGGAATTCCCCTGATTTTATGTTAACATGTACCTAAAATATTATTGCCAACAATATGTAAGCCACTATGTTTAAAATAAAATTGTTATTATAAAAAAAAGTGTATTGTCATACACTCCTGTACTTATCTCTTGATAGTAGAGTAGGATGCCATTTACACTGGTATTTAATATAGTAAAATGTGTTACTATACATTATTATTACATTAGTATAAAAAAAGTTCAAGGATAATAAAAATCAATTTTTTCTGCTTACAATTTAGGATCACTAGGCATATACTCAATACAATTTGTCAAGGGACAATCTAATTTATTTACGAGGTATGTATGTTTGAAGATACATACAAAAATTGCACAATGTTTTCAAATTCTAAAATTGTACATTGTATTATGTAGAATTGATGCTTTTCAACTTAAAGGGAAAAAAGCTGACAAGATCTGCATGAATGATCTCTTAAAATGTTTTACAAATTAAATAAACAAATTACACATAGAGTCAGTGTAGTAATTTTTACTGTATTGCACTTCTATCTCAGAGAAAAAAGGAAAACAATATAATTTCTAACAGGGATTAATAGTCAGTTAGTGTGTAAAAAATAGATCAACCATCAGGTGGAGCTAATAAAAATGAAATATTTTCATCTGCTGTAGAAAATTTGCCTTGAAATAGCTTTTTCTTTCAGTTCTCTTTGCTTAGCATAAAGATTGGTCATCCAGGTTCTATTTTTCACATTATTAAATGGTTAATGACTTAATAAGATAAAGCAATGATGTAAATTTAATTCTTACCAAATTCATAACACTAGTGATACATTAATTTCAAATAATGAGCAAAAAATGCATCATTTTAAAACTATAAATAATTTACCAGGCTCCTTTTTAGAAAAAGTTGATAAATGATTAATATGTATTACTATGTAAATTATTAATGCTAATTTGCATGTTTTAGTTTCTTAGGTAAAATATAAGGATTATTAGCTGACTAAGTGTTAAATTCTTTTTGTTTGTTTTGTTTTCTGGCCACACCTGGTGGCTCTCTAGGGTCACTTTACTGCACTTGTGCTATAAATAATAAAAGAGCATATATTTACCAATGAATAATAAAAATATTTTATTTTTATATGAAGGTGAATCAGATAGAACACATTGCCTTCTATTTGAGCAACCAGGGTTTATCCCCCTCAGCCTACCTATTCCCTGTGCTCCAAGGAGTGATTCCTGAGTGCAGAACCCAAAGCAAGTCCTGAGCACTGTTAGTGTTTATCAAATATAAAGCCCCAAAACAATCAAAACAAGATGAATGTTGAATTATAAATGTCACTTTGTCTTCTACACTTACCTAAAGATTTTAGGGAACAAAGATTTCTATGTTAATCATTTAATCCATTCACCAGTGTTGGTAATTAGGTATATCTTTGCATTTAAATTTTTATCAGAGGGCACCATTATTAAATATTAAAGGATTTTGAAAAGAATGAAAATGTGTAGAGTCATCTAAGACAAAAATATGGTTCTGTAAAATTGCTATTTTTGAATGACAAAATAGGTCTAATGACACTATTTTAGAGTATTGTGATATTATATTTTGTGCTCTGTAAGTATTTCTAAAACATAAAGTTCGTGGTATCTTATAAATATTAAGAAAATGTTAATAAAACATTATTGTTTATATTTAGACCACTGTAACTTATTATTATTTAATGCTTATAGTTTTAAAAATAAGTTGTTTTGTTCAACTTGTCTAAATTTAACATTTTTAAATCCCTGTGTAGAATTTTCCAAACTAAAACAATGTATGAATCATGAAAAAATATTAAATAATTATTTGTATTTTATGTCATAATCATATTTTCTTTTTTTAAAATCATATTTTCTATAAGAATTGGCTGAATAGAGCCTGGAGCAGTGGTGCAAATGGTAACCTAGGATAGACCTCAGTTTGATTCCCCAGTATCTAATATGATCTCCCAAATCAGAAGCGATTTCTGAGCACAGAGCCAGGAGTAACCCCTGAGAGTAACCAGGTGTGACCCAAAAAGCAAAAAAGCAAAATAAAAAGAATTAACTTTGAATATTTTAGCCTTTAAATAGAGGATTAATTTTGGGAGTTGGCTAGAAAAACATTTAATAAATTATTTTGCATGTTTTCAGTTTAGGAATACTTTATAGACAGCTCCAATCAGTGCTACCCAAAGTGTAAGGTTAGTAATAATACCTAGAAAATTGTTAGAAATTAGGAATAGAGGCTTGGAGAGAGAACTCAATGAGTTGAACACAAGCTTTACATGTAGAAAGAAAGTTTAGGTTCTATCCTCAGTGTTGTCCAGAACAGTCCAGAACACCATCATTCATAAAACCTGAGAAATCCTGGGTATGGCCCTAAAACAGAAAATAAAAAGGAATAAGCATGCAGTTCCAGACAAAATAAATTATTCCACAGTTCAGTAAATTTCCCAGTCCTTTATATTACATTAAAGTTTGAGAAAGATAGGTCTAAATATCCACTTATCACCCTTATTCTTTTTATACACTCTTGAAAAATATCTTTATTTTTGGAAATGCATAAAAATATACTTAGGCAAAAGACAAGATTCTAGTAGAAGTATGGGAAGTAAAGAGAGCCCAAGGGAAACTGCTGCAATGGCATAGACAACTAATTAATTCCTAGGTGACTCTATTCTCATAGTCTAACCTGTGGAAGGCAGGCAAGTGCTGCTAGCTGCTGCTTCAATTAAATATTCTCTCTCTCTTTCTCTCTCTCTCTCTCTCTCTCTCTCTCTCTCTCTCTGTATGTGTGTGTGTTTCTCTCACTTTCTCTGTATGTGTTTCTCTCTCTCCTCTCTATCTCTCTCTCACACACACATTTCAAATTCTGCGCTTTTGCTAACAAGGGCAAAATTACTCTTGTCTGAGAAATCTCTGAGGTGCTGCAGTTTCAAAGCAAAATAAATTTGGTGGAGTTCACAAAACTACCGAGCTCTATGTTCCTTCAGTGCTCTTCTTTCAACCTCCATCAGGAGAAAGTAAGTCAGTGGCAGAGGCAGGATTAAGGGTCTAATAAAGTAATCAAAGAAAGCTAGTTATCACTTCTATTGTGTTTCTCACAATGTGAATAGATGATATATTCCATCACCTTATCTCTCAAAGTCTTTACAGTCTTAAACAAGCGAACTATATAGAGCAGGATAGTTGAAATCTCCAGAGAAAACATGAGACTGCTAACATGGAGTATAGACATATATTTTGGTTTGTTTCTTAGGTAAGTGAAAGAGAGAAGAGAATAAAGTTTAAGTTTTCATAGTTGTACCCATTTTATCATATGAATTTTTTCAACAGTCCCATAGATAATAGGATTTTCATATCTAGTCTCTACATTAGGAAATGAAAATTCAAAAGTTTTTAAATGCTTTCATAATCAGAATCCAGGTTTCTGAAATTAAAACAATCTTTCTACTACAAACTTTACTACCAGTTGAAGTAATTAAAATTTAGCTAAAATTTTATGACTACAATTATGATGATCTGAAACATTAAATTGATAATCTTACACATGAAATAAATTATTAAATAGTTATGTTGTTAATGTGATTATGTAAATTACATTATGTAATTTTATTCACATAGACATTTTTCTTAGCAAATAGTATTTGTAATAAAGCTACCCTGAAATAAATATTATCTAGATAAGCAGGTGGTAATAAAACTTTCAGTATAATCTTTAGACATACAAATTATAAATGAAATTTTTACCAATTGTTTCTCCTTTTATTTGAGTGAAATTAATCACATCGATAGAACAAGAGCAATAGCACAGTGGGTAGGGCATTTGCCTTGTGATGGCCCAAGCATCCCCAGCATCCATTTGGTTTCCAAGCCTGCCAAGAGTAATTTCTGAGTACACAGTCAATCCCTGAATGTGGCCAAAATTCAACCAGCCAAGCAAACAAAATATGGGCAATAAATACATAATATAACCATGTAGTTGGCTTGGTAACAGTTTGTAATGTGAGTAAATATTTCCAAATTAGTGTTGCTGACTTTTAAACTTGACCATTTTTATATATTATTAAAGCTTGGTTTATTCTTATTTCTATATCAAAGAGTAATTAGTCTTATGTACATATCATATGTTTTATCTAAAGCTTTTTAATTCAAATAAAAATAAAGTTTTCAGAGTAGAATATAATAAGTTTAACATGGAAACAACCTGGGCACCTTAGCAAGACATAATATATCTACCAGGTCTACATTATTTTGAATTTTATTGATGATGCTAGTTTTATAAAAGTCCATTGCAACTGAGTTCAACAAGAGGGAAATACGCAGTTTCAACACGGTGTTTTTAAAAAATACAGCTATATAGTATTTCATTGTATATATGTACCACATATTACATAGCTGTAAAGAATGATGCAATCATGCAATTTGCAGCTACATGGATAGAACTGGAAGATAGTATGTTAAATGAAGTAAGCAAGAAGAAGAATAAATAGACTGATATCTAGTATTTAGGTGTGGTATTTACAATAACTTCATGAAGAAGTACAATGGTCTAAATGGAAGTTGTCTGAATTACCCTTGGCCCCAGAGTATATAGACAGGAGAAAGAAAGAAACTGAGTGGAAGAGAAGAAATGCAAGTATGGGGGCAGGGGCCAAGCAGTCTCAGATGCATTAGTAGCATTAAAAATGGACAAAACTTTCAGTCATTTAAAGAACACCCCCCTTCACCAGTGATTGAAACCCAACTACAATCATATTTGTAATTGAGGTGTTTAAATAAAGATATTAATAAAAAAAAGGCAGAACTGAAATTGAGCTCCCATTTGATCCAGTTATCCCACTCTTAGGGATATACCCTAGCAACACAAAAATACAATACAAACTTCCCTTCCTTACACCTATATTCATTGCAGCACTATTTACCATAGCAAGACTCTGGAAATAACCAAGATGCTCTTTAACAAATGAATGGCTAAAGAAACTATGGTACATATACACAATGGAATATTATGCAGCAGATCAAGTCATGAAATTTTCCTATACATGGGTGTACATGGAATCTATTATGCTGAGTGAAATAAGTCAGAGGGAGAGAGATAGAACAAAATAATCTCACTCATCTATGGGTTTTAAGAAAAATGAAGGACATTCTTGCAATAATTTTCAGAGACAAAAGAGAGGAGGGCTGGAAGGTCCAGTTCACTTCATGAAGCTCACCACAAAGAGTGATGAGTGTTGTTAGAGAAATTACTACATTGATAACTATCCTAACAATGAGAATTAACAAGGAAAGTAGAAAGCCTGTCTAGAGTACAAGCGGGAGTGGGGTAGGGAGGAGGGAGATTTGGGACATTGGTGATGGGAATGTTGCACTGGTGAAAGGGGTTGTTCTTTACATGACTGAAACCCAACCATAATCATGTTTGTAATCAAGGTGTTTAAATAAAGATATTAAAAAGACAGAACTAAATACTTAAACAAAAGCCAACAACAATGGAATAAAAGAGACCCAAACTTTAACAATATAAAAGTAAAATGGGCCTGTTATAGGCTAGGGGAAGGGGAAGTGGTATAGGATGCCCTTGGGGAACATTGGTAGAGGGAAGTGAACACTAGTGGTGGGTGGCATTGGCCCTGATTCATTCAATGTCTAAAACCCAACTATGAAGGACTTTGTAAATCACAATATTTCAATAAAATTTTATAAAATAAAAAATAAAAATAAATTTAGAAAGTGATTTTACCTTAACTTTTTTTTATGAAAATGTAGCATCTATATTTTATTTTAATCATGAATTCTATACTCTATTTGGACATTATAATTGTGTTCCAATCAATTGAAATTTTAGATTTTTCTTGTAATAAGTATACATAATCACATTTCTTTTTTAAAATGCAGACAGCTGCATACAGTGTGAATATCTAATTTTAGATCAGATCACTTATGCTTAACAAACACTATGAAACACAAAGAAGGAATCAAATGCTAAAAATACATCTTGTTTTTCATGTGACTGAGTAAGTTGACTAAGAAAATACTTGTTCTAAAGTTGATAACCATCTGTATCAAGTATTCCCTTGAGCCACAATATAAAGTATTCTTTTTAACAGGTAAATATGTTGAAAGGTATTTAAAGAAATCACAGAAGCTTCTATTTAGACTTTACTTAATCCCACCTCTTTTTTTACTGGTATGAGAGACAGGTAAATTGGAATATAATTTCAAGGTAAGTGATATGTAACAGGCAAGATAGTCATTTATCAGTGTAGCATTCCCAGTAAAACCATGAGCTGAATCCTCTTTTGATATTGTATATATCAGACTATTTATTACATTTGCATAGTTCACTTTGTTTATAGCTGTGAATCCTTGTGTAGAATTAATTATTGGATAGAAATTTCAGTTGTTTAGTTTTACTTTTCTTGTTTGTTAAAGTTTTTTTAATTTTTTATTTTTTGTTTATTTTTTGTTTGTTTTTGGGTCACACCCCGCAGCACTCAGGGGTTCTTCCTGGCTCTACACTCAGAAATCGCTCCTGGCAGGCTCAGAGGACATATGGGATACTGGGATTCGAACCAGTGTCCTTCAGCGTCTAAGGCAAACACCCTACCGCTGTGCAATCCCTCTGGCCCCTGTTTTTTTTTTTTTTCTTTATTTTTGAAGCGATCATCTTCTAGTCTTCATCCAAATGTACATATCACCATGCTAAAAAAGATACTTTTGAATAACCTCTTTTAGGGGGGCAAGTCACACCTGTTGGTACTCAGATATTATTCTGGCTCTGCATTCAGGAATTACTCCTGGCTGACTCAGGGAACCATACGGGACACCACAGATCAAATCCAAAGTTAGCCACATTTAAACAAGTGCCCTACACACTTTACTTTCTCTTAGAGCCTGCCTGGATAATAATTATTACTGTAGACTTTATCAATAAAAAATACATTGTGTTGCTACTAATCATTATAATAGTAAAAATTCATTCTCATTTTATCATTATATATAACAACTGAGTTTTATTTCTAACATTTGCAATACAATCTTTTAAACGGAGAACTTAATTATTGGCTCCTCAATAAATCATATATTCACTTATTTTGTTAAAATGCTTTTCTAGAACTTTTTAATACTTTTAATACAAAGAAACAAAGATATTGTTCATTTTTACCATTATATAATTCTTATTTTGTTTTCAAAAATTTTCCTGACTTAAAGTTTGCTTTTAATAATAATAATTTTGAAATTAAAGTCACTACATGAATTGTCTTTCATTAGATATCAAAATATATAAATATATTTAGGTATATTTAAATGATTATATTTTATTCTATATAATTTTTACAAATCTTAGAAAATACTAATGTCAAAAGCTGGCAATTACTCAATGCCATATTAGAAATAAAACTAATAGTAAATTAGGATCCAAATAGCAACATTTCTTATTCACAGGTTAATAAAGTTCTAAGAAAGATATTTAGAAGTATTCTGCAAGACAGCTTTGCATCATATTATCCAAGTTAAAAGTAAATGGCCAGATATGATTAACAAAGAACACTAGAAAGAAAAATAATGTACAGCTAATATGAAATATGAAAATCATGAATGAATAACATGTAAGGAATATAATTAACAAAAATATTTAAGCAAATAAAATTGCAAAGTTGTTGAGTATTTTTAATAAAACCCTTTTTATTTCAACAAGGTTATATGACTTATCATATTTATCTGGATTCTGAATTTTTAGAAATCTCTAGAATAAAAATGTGTTGCCTCTTTTGTGATCATACTTCAGAGGGAAATTTGACAAGATATTTTTTATTTGCTTTGTTTTACTATGCTTTTGTTTCTGGGATTACACCTGACACTGCTCAGGTATTATTTCTGACTCTGAACTCTGGAATTATTCCTGGTGGTGCTCAGGGGACCACATGGATGACAGAGATAGAACCTGGGGGGGGGGGGTGAGGTGGCGCTAGAGGTAAGATGTCTGCCTTGCAAGTGCTAGCAAAGGAAGGAACGCAGTTTGATCCCCCGGCATCCCATATGGCCCCCCCCCAAGCCAGGAGCAATTTCCAAGCTCTTAGCCAGGAGTAACCCCTGAGCATCATAAGCATCATAAGAACCAAGTTTGGGCATGTGCAAGGCAAATATTTACTCAGTGCACTATCATTCTATCCCCCAAGACAAGGTATTTTTAAAGAAAAAATGGATTATGTTCTGGAATTACATCTCTTAAGAATTAGTGAGATTGAGTTTTGCTTTTGGTTATAGAGCAAAGAAAATCAGTTTTTTTCTTTTTTACATCATGTAAAATTCTAAAGTACTTGGAGTATTGTGATAATGATAGGTTATAATAATAGTTAATGTGACATTAACTGAATAATCTTTAAAAAATAAAATAGCTGAAGATAAAGAATTATTAAGCAGAGAGGATTAATAAACTTAAAACTTTAGAATACAGATGGAAAATTTAGCTTTGGTTTAAAATGTATGAAAAACAGAGGTAGGTTATAATTTAATGATAGATCACATATATCTGAGTCACGAGTTTATTCCTTAGCAACACATACATACATACATACACACACTGAAACAGTTTTTAAAATTTCCTTAATAAATCAAACTATATAAGAAGTGGTTGCATTTTAAAAAGAAAATTTGTGTTATTTTCCTATTCCAATTTATTGTAGAAAATATGCCTTTGAAAAGGTAATTCCAGTGATTTGTATCCATTAAGCTGACAAGAAATGTCATTTAATAGTGTCCAAATTTGTTAAATTATTCAATTTGTTAGAATTTATTTAGATATTTTGTGTGGATATTGATATATTTGCTGTATTTATTAATTAAACCTAAAACTTTTATGCAAATGTATTAAAAAAGTTTACCAAAATGTAATTTTCAATGAATTTATGAAGCAAATTATTTCTAAGAATTTCTTCATGGTTGGTTAAGTGGTACGATTATTATAAGAAATACTTATTTCAATTATACCTTTTCTTTAATCCTTGGATAATTTGTGAATATCTTCTCAATGTTTAAAAAAAAATCTGACAATGAGAGTCTTGGGAATGACTCTGTGCCAGACTGCCTACTTTACAAGTATGAAGTTAAGAATTTATCCATGGTGCTACTCACATATGATCATCAAATTCCTACCTGGCATCTCAGATTCTTGAGACCCTCAGTGCTACAACTGTTTTTGGTGATTAGGGCATCACGAACATGTGTGTGCATGTACCATAACTAAATCATCAGACTTCCAGCAAATTCTTGACTAAAAAATGTCTGAGCACTGAGCACTCAGGCCAATTATGTGTTCTTCTATGTGTGACTCTTAAGTGCATGAGTATCAGAAATTAAATGTGCGATCCTCTGTGAGCCCTACAACCAGAATGTGTTTGAGCATCAAATTAAAGAGTGAGAATACCAGTGGGTCCACATGCAACTAGCACAACCAAAGTGTGCAATCCCCAGCTCAATGAAGAGTACAAGCACAGCAAACACATGGGATTGTAGGAGACCCAATCATCACAGCCAAATAGCAACAGCAAAGGGAAGTGAGAAGTAAGCTCTGAGAATTAATCTAATTTAGCAGAAAGAGTTGACAGTTTGAACAAGTCTTCAAAGTTGTAAGTAGGGGAGCAGTAACTCACACATAAGTCTATTAGTATTTTTACTGCATCGCATTTTAAATGGAGGGTTTGGTGTTTGGTTTTTATTCTTACAGCAGTTACTTCAGACTGTTAATAAATGCTTCAAAGGAAATATATATGAATGATCCGAGAGACAAAAGTATGAGCTGAGCACATATTTTTCATGTCGGAGGACAATATTAAGCACCACGTGATTCCTCAAATAGCATTGAGCGTGGAGCTGGCAATAGCCCCTGATCACTGATGAAAATTGATCACTGTTGAAGATTTTTTAATTATTAATATTTTTAAATGATTTTGTTTATAATCCATATTCAAACTGATATAAATACATATACATCCTTTTACAGTGTTTAACAGATATCTTCAAACTCTATCCACCAACCAACATAGTCTAATGCAGCTTTTGAGACCTCCAGCACCCATCATTGGGCTCATGAATCACAACAGTAAACCATGGGCTTAGTATCACTAAGTGATACTAAAGTATCACTGCAGGAAGTGGTCCTGAGCACTGATAGTGAATTGTCTACCCATCCCACTCAAAAAAATGTATATACAGAAAAGATTTAAATTATGAAACAAAAAATAATTCTTATTAACCTAGCACCTTCTCTTCTAACACCTTCTTGGTTTTGTCTTGTAGTTGTTTTTATAATTTGGATATTGATTTATAGCCAACAACATAATTTCTGGAATCACTTATGATTTTTGCCTTTCTTTGGCCACTTCTTCCCTTCTCTATCTTATTGTTGGTTCCATTTGTTTTTTAAAGACTTTAATATTAAAAAGGCTGTAATCTCAACATGCCTAGAATATCTAATAGCTTTGCTCTTGTTGTTAATATCCTGCTTGTTTGTTGTCTATTTATGTATCTTCCATCTTTTCTCAAGATGATGCAGACCAGGATGTTTGCATTCCTTATTCAAATAATTTTCAAGCAGTACTTCTCGATCATGTCTGTTGATGCCCCTCAACCACAACTTTTACATCCAACTTTTAACGTAGTTTTGGAAACCAAATAAATGTTCATTTGCCTTTAACTTTAGTTTATTTACAACAAACATGTATAGTATATTTCTCTTTTTTCTGTCAAGATATAGAAACAAATCATCTCCCATACATTTTAGGACTTCAGTTTGAAGAGTGTTTGATCAACTACAGCCTTAGGTATTTCCCATAAATCTATCAGAATTGTATTTGTGTACATGTATATGTATATATTTAATAAGTGTGCAGAAATTAATCTGAATAAAGCATGAAGACTTGAATATTTGATCAGAAAAAAATTTAAACATATGGCTTCAAAATGTAAATATGAATTCAAAAAAAGAAAGCATGAAATGACTAGTTAATAGGATGCAATGATTGAGATTTTATTTAGGCATTTAGGTACTAAGAGGAAGATTTTTAATGAATATTGCTATTATGAAGAGACTAAACTATAGATACCATGCCTGGAAACAAGATTTCTGTTTTCATTCATTATATTTTATCTATATTAATATATTTTTAAGTTTTTAAACTCAGACCACTAAAGGTGAGCATGTTGAAGTAAGATAAATCTTTTTTTTTCTATGAAAATGAATTGTGTGGTGAAATTTTTATGAACTCATATATTGCTACCTCTTTTGCTTTTTTTTTTAAGCATAGGAACAGTTTTGTTCATTTGGGTCACAGTTGTAACATCTCTTTGCATGTTTACTAAACGGTTACTGGATAACATATGCCTGAGAAAAGCAAGCTTTTGTCAGAGATTGCTAATATTTGTATCTCTCAAATGAACTCATAGTTCAAAAATGGCCTTTTTATTCTTTATAAAAGAACCTAAAATCTTGGCAATGTACAATGAATGTCAGCCAATTTCTTTAACCATCTGCAAATAAAAAATGCTAGACAATGCTCCAAATGTAAAATAGTGAAAATTATTTCATAATCAATTCTGTAATCTCTTATAGAGCACAGTGTTTATACCAAAAAGAAAAAATTAATTATAAAGTGATTTTATCACATGTTACTAAAGAAATAGCTGAAACAGGTTTCACTAACTCTTGGCTATCTTTTCTAGAGACTCACCTTGAGGCATGTGAACAGTAACCAGTGTCTTGATGAACCCTCTGAAGAAGACAAAATGGTGCCTACTATGCAGGACTGTAGTGGAAACAGATCACAACAATGGCTGCTAAGGAACATGACTTTGGGGGCCTGAAGACCATTTCTTTTTGGTCATGGAAATTTCTACACTTCTGTTTTTCCATTATTTCAATTAGGGGAAGCATTAATTTTGCTAAATTTAAAAATGAAATGTTTAAAATCCTTTTAGAATTCTAAAAAACAGATGTTTATAATTAATTTTCAAAACTGTTTGCTTATTTGCCTACCAAATTTATCTTATCAAAGAAGCACATAAAATATAAATAACAGCAAACTATTATTTAATATCTGAACAATTTGAAGAAAATATTTGCTTAAAAAATCTATTGTCCTCATCTCATAGGAATAGTTGTGTTGGTTTTTTTTTTTCATTTTTCTTATAGTAATTCAAATAAGGACAATGTAAATGCCTTATCAAATGTCTTCATTATTAAATATTATGACTGATTTATAAGCTTACTGTTTCTATTGAAACTTCATAGTAACATATTGGATTTTTGTATCATTAGGGCCACATATTGAACTATGCCTTAGCAGTGAATTTGTCATCCAAAATAAGTTCCCAGTTTTATATAAGAAAAAATTAAATTTGATACGACTTCTCCTTATAAAAGTATCATACTTGAATAAAGAAAGAAGAGGAGTATTTTGAAAATTAAATTATGTACACTTTAAACCAGAAAAAAACTTGCTAGGCATTGAGGATAGCAAGATAAAAATAAAATTGCTACAGTTAATCACTTTAACAGATGTCATGTTTGAGTCTCAATCACTGTAGCACAGGTCAATGGTTACCTTAGTCCTAGAGTTGATAGACAAAATTCAGTCTTTAACATTTTGTCTCACATAAACTTGAAAGTCCTTTTTTCATTCTAGAAAATGACTTGTCACATAAGTTGCAGAGAATTGTAGGTGAAAGGTGAATTATTAACTTAATTTTAATGCTTTTGCATTCGAAGATTTTATTTAGGTTATTTTTGCATATTCAATTTTATTTTGAAAAATGTTGCACTACTACCATGTATTCATTGATATACCGACTCAATTCACTTAACTTATCAGTATGTGTGCACACTCAATTCACTTAACTTCAGAACCGACTCAATTCACTTAACTTATATTTTTACTAAACTATAAGATACCACTTGCACCAAGTTATAGTTCTAAGAAAAACAAATTGTAGCTCAACTCATTTCAGTTAAAAACTCTTGTGTTTGATTCATAGGAACAAAGTCAGAAACAGAAGAAAAATCTATCTGTGACATTTGTGATAAAAATTTTTCAGGATTTGACACCATTTCAGTGACAATAAATTGCTCCAAATGTATAATTATTTATTATAATAACACTTAGAAATTAAGATAAATTTGAGGGGAGAGAGAGAAAATAGCATTTCCTGTAACCTAAGATGTCAAGTGTTTGGTCTTTATCTCTCATGATAAATATTCTAATAGAAAATAATGTGATGATCGGTGTGATTGTCTGTGAGTCTGCATCTACTTTCTTTTTCTTTCTTTTTCTCTTTTCATTTCTTTTCTCTCAGTTGTATCAGTATGTGTGCACACTCACACAGAGGCACTGGCATGGACACACATACACAGAGACTTCTCAAAAATTAAAAGAAGAATATAAAAGTTAGAAAAATCTTGTAATTTTTTTTTCCAGAAATACCATTCTCTCCTAATTTGGCTTCTTCAAATGCATCTTGAAAGAAAATTATACCATGTTTGAAGCATTTAAAGGTTTGTTAAGCTATTCTCTCCTTAAAATCTCTAGTAACTCATTAACTCTTAAAATTATAAGCAAAATATTTACTGTAAGTTCATTTATTTTTCTCAGGAAAGAATTCATGATCAGAGAAAACTTTGAAGTATGACTTCCCAAAAACCATTGAGCCACTGCCTTGAATTGCTAGAGTCCTCATGAGACCCTACTTACCACTCACATTTTCCATCTGTCTGCCCACTTCTTGCCCTGATTTAAATAGGAAAAAATATCCTTACAAGTCACCCTTCTTTAGATATAAAAACTTAAATATGAAATCATTCTTACTATTATGAACTAGTCCATCAAAATGCATGTTATATAGAATCAAATCAATGATAATTTTTTTCAAAATACAACCACTGCATCAAAGCTGAATTTCAGCACTATTTTAACAAGCTATATAATTGACCCCTGAAAGTCATTATTCTCAGTAGTATTTTACTTTGTTTGTTTTGGGGCCTCAGCCAGCATCGGTCAGGGGTTACTCCTGGCTCTGCACTCAGAAATCACTCCTGGAAAGCTGTGGGGACTATATAGGATGCTGGGAATCAAACGTGGATCCGTCTGTGATCAGCTGTGTGCAAGGCAAACATCCTACCACTGCTCCAGCTCCCTTCTCAGAAGTATTTTAAATATTTGGAATTCCTTGATAGCATAGCAAAAGTATAATATTAATAGTGATTACTTAAATATAAATGTAGTTATGCCAATTCTCATAACTCCAGCAACTTCCATGACTCCCTAATCAAACTTACTGGAGCAGTTATATTCTTAGAGTAATCCTCATGAATGACACCCTCTGCGCAGGTCAATACACCAAGAGACACCCAGATTCACACCCTCACAGATACTCATATGCTCATAAGTGTTTCTGAGTGCATCTCTTAATTACCACAATAGTTCCACACTTCCTCTACTATGGGTACTTAGAAAGTTTCTGCTTGAATGCTTTCTTTCTTCTGCTCCACAGAATCCTCTCCCTCTTTTGTCTTCACTTACATCATCATTCTGGTAAGCCAATCTCTCCATTTCTTGTACATGCTCTAACAAACTATGAATTAACTGATTATTTTTGTTTGCCCTTTCATTTACCATCTGTCACCTTTTCCATTACATACCCTAGTCTATAAGCCTCATGAGGCCAGAATATGGCCGGTTTTGTTCACTGTGGTATCCCCAGTATCTGGATAGTTCCTGGCAAATAGTAAATCTTCTTTAAATGTATCTTAAAGAACTGGACAAACGTGTGCTACATTTGCTCAGTGCTACTGTACCATTTCTTTTTTTCATAGTGCTTTAAAATTTAAAATAAATCTTAGTAATATATTTAGTCAGGAGTCATAGAACTATCTTTAAATGATTATTTTCCTGCTAATAGTCTTCATTCTAAAGTATGAACTATATATTTTTCCTCTATGGTAAAATATCCTACTTTATGGAAATGAAATATTTCACTTTATAAGCATGCTGCTTCATTATATAATTTAGTTCAAGAAGATACAAATTATTTTTATCTTTTGTTTATATTTGATGGCCACCCAGAGATATGAGATTTTTTACTTCTAAATGTGAGACATCATTCTCTAAAAGCATTTCTATTTTTATGGTTTCATAAGTTATTCCTAAATTTATTTTCTAAGTAGAAGCCTGTAAGTAAAACATAATTATAGAAACATTGAAAGAACTGAACAGATGATTTGTGTTGTAGTTATTGTAAAGAAAGAATTCCATATAGGTAATGTGACTTGCTCAGATAGCATATCAATGTAAACATAGTGTCAGGACTCTTCACTGTTAACATATCCTAATATTATATTCAATTAGAAAACACAAAAATATAAAAAGAATTGTGCAATAATTTGAAAAATCATAATTAACTATTTTGTGACAAGTACATTTATTTTTAGAAATACAACTCATTAATATTTTTAGAGTTAAATAAGATTAGTTCTATAAAATAACACCATAGATGATAAGTAAATACCTGGCAGCAAAAAATAAATAAATCAGTGAAATGAAATGATTACAGAATACCCCAGAATTGTGAGGCAAATACATTTTTGGAAAATAAAGCCTCTTCAGCAATATCTAACAGAGAACTTCTTCACTTTCCTTTGCTTTAAATTATGGTTAAGTTAAAAGACCCATTGGACCAATGAGATAGTATAGATAGCACATGCCTGGCATCCTGAAGACCCTGGTTTGTATCTCCAGTACCACATATAATCCTCAAGCACTAAATGAGGTACCACCTGAACACAGAACTACTGGTGACCCCTGAATACCACCAGTTGTGGTTCCCAAGCTCCTCCCCCAACTAAACAGAAATAAAAGTAAAAGCACCATGACCTACAGCTTGCAGAGCACATCAGGCCTTCTAAAACTATGAAAATTGGGTAGGTACAAAACTTTGCAGCTTCAGAGAGTTCTGGGGTAATTAACAGAGATGAAATAAATAATAAGTTCACCTGGTTATCATATAATTTCAATTTTCATTGTATTTAGAAGCAACCTAACAAATAAAACAAAAAATGTAAAGAAAAAATGTGAAATAGAGAAAACTATAACCATAAAATAACAATAAACTTTTCACCTTTTATTTGTTTATATTTTGAGGAAGACATTAATAAGCATAGTAGAAATTAATTTAGCAAGTCTTAACAACTCAAATCCTTCTCAACATTGATTGTATCTACCAATCAAGAAATATTTTTTTTATTTTAACACAACCATTTTACTGGTAACTTATTTATAAATAAATGGCAAGTTTAGTCTCAGTAGAGGTGACACTGATATGCATCCTGAAGTCAGATAATACTAATTTTAAAACATATGCAGAATCTTAAAAAAGATTTGAACAGATTTTCATGTATCTACAAGCTATTTCTATAGTGCTATATCTCTGTAACTTAAATAAATATCCAATTTATTTAAAAAATTATTTAAGTCTTAAAGTTAGTTTGTGTTTCCTAATTCAATCTCTTCTTGCTTTTATTTTCCCACCCCACTTTCCTAATTATATCATATGTTCTCTGTTCAGCACATGATCACATTTGGTGTTATTACATCACATTTAACCTACTCCAGAATACTAGATAATGTATGAATTTAAGATGTTGAAAGAAAACCAGCAATGTGTTTTAATAGTTCATGTAAATTTTTCTCTAATTTTTGTTTTGTATTGTTCAATAAATTCTAAAGACAGTTTTATTTATATTTGTTTACATGAATTTCTATGAAATACTAGACAGATAAGGCAACTCTTTTTGTTTGTTTGTTTGTTTTTGGGTCACACTGGTGACACTCAAGGGTAACTCCTGACTATGCTCTCAGAAATCACTTCAGACTGCTGGAACCATATGGGATACAGGGATCAAACCCAGGTCAGTCCTGAGTCAGCCATGTGCAAGGCCAACGCCCTACCACTGAGCTATCGTTCCACACCAGGCTGTGACCCCCTGTGTGGACCCCTGACCTGCGGGGTTATGATAGAGGAGGTTACCAGTTATTACGTGGGTCTTCACAAGCCGGTTTGATCTTGTTTTTTTCTAAAAAGCAATTCTCAAGAGGTTAAATAATGCCCAAGACAAAATTCTGATCAAAGGCCGTTTATTTCAACACCAGAGCTGTATTTATACTCTATCAAAAAGGGGTGGCTTTACAACTTGTCAATCAATGTTCAAACATAAGCTTTTTTTTTTTTTCAAAAAAGGGCAAAACAACTTTTTAACTCTAACAGCAATTATTCTAAAAAACAACTGCAGGAAATAGGGAGGGGTAAGAGGAGGCAGGCAGAAGGAGCAAAACATCCATCTTGTTTTCATCTTACCTAGATGGAACATCCTGTTTTTCTAATTCTAACATTGTTAAACTTTTGGTCAACAGAATCTTAAACTCTACAATTCTTAGCTAAAAGCAACTACAATATTTGTAAAATAAAAGATCAGACATCAATCTTTCATTTATGAATTCTATAAGGAACCTTCAACAAAACTCTTATTTAAGCAAGTTCCTCCAGGTTGTGTGGCTGACTGCCCTAGATAATTTTAACTTTTGGTGGTTAGCTATTTCCTTTGTCTCAAGGACATCTGTGCCTCAGGTTTCACTCAGCAAAAGACTAAAGGCTAAGAGACTCCATATTGTCTTAGGTTCAAGCAGTCTCCCACAGTTCCCCCTTTTCTGTATAATAATAAAATGAGCAGTTTGGGTGAAGGGCCTGTTTTAGGTTACCTTAATGGGCCTTCAGTTCTGGACGTGACTGAGTTTTCACATTTTTCAGGCCTGAAAAGAAATTTAAAGTCACGTTTGCTTCCAGATACTGGCATCAGGCTATTCCCGTCATAGGCACCTTCACAGCCGTGAACAGAATGAGCAGTGGCGTTTGGCCAATTGCTCAAATTCTACAAAGCTCAAAGTTTGAAATGCAGGTTGGTTGGATGGATTCATTGTTTTTTAGGGTTCTGTTGGGAGAGCTGCTGGTAATGAACCTCTACAGGACGTTTGGTAGCCTTATCAACCTGATTTTTAACAAAACTTGTGAGGCGACAAAATGCTTATGGGCCAAAGGAAATTAGCAACATAAAACCAATAAGGGGTCCTAAAAGGCTAGACGGCAGTGTAGACAGCCAGGGGAAAGTTGAAAACCAGTTTTGATACAAAGAGTTATCTTTTTTCCTTTGTTTTTTGTTTTTTTTTTTAAACTTTTTTTTTACTTTTTAAACTCCATATTGTCTTAGGTTCAAGCAGTCTCCCACACCAGGCAACATTTTTGTTAACTGTCTTTTAAGATAAAGACCATTCCTATATTTATATCATTGTTATCTTGTTACATTTTAATCTGTCTTTAACAAGGTAGAACAAAATACCTGTTTTAAATATTCTGCTTTTAATGAAGAAGAATAAAATGAGAATGAGCTATCAGATTATTTTTAATATAAATCTTTAAGCACCATGATTACAAGAATGTTTGTAGTTGGGTTTCAGTTATAAATATAATACCCCCCCTCACCAGTGCAACATTCCCACTACCAATGCCCCCTCCTTCCCCATCCCTGCCTGTGTTCACAACAGTCATTCTACTTCTCTCATTCTCTGACACTGTCATGATAAATGTTAGTGTAGTTATTTCCCTAACAGAGTTCACCACTCTGTGGTGAGCTTCAAATTGTGAGCTGGTTCTTCCAGTCCTTCCAGCCCTTAATCCTATTGTCTCTGGGCCTTATTACAGTAATGTCTTTAATTTTTCTTAAAACCCATAAATGAGTGAGTCTATTCTGTGTCTATCTCTCTGACTTATTTCACTCAACATAATAGATTCGATGTACATCCACTAATAAGAAAATTTCATGACTTTATCTCTCCTGACAACTGCATAATATTCAATAATATTCCATAATAGCCTATCCAGATACGTAAGGAAGAAGTCATGTTCTCACTGTTTGCATATGACATGAAAGTATATTTAGAAAACCCTAAAGACTCTGCCAAAATGCTTCTAGAAATCATAAATTCATATAACAAATTGGTAGGCTACAAAATTAACATGCAAAAGTCAATGGCCTTATTATACACTAATATTGATAGAGAAGAAACGGACATTAAGAAAACAATCCCATTTTCATTTGTGCCCCACAAACTTAAATATCTTGGAGTCAACTTAAGTAAAGAAGTGAAGGACTTATACAAAGAAAACTACAAAAGCCTGCTTCAAGAAATAAGAGAAGACACAATGAAATGGAGACACATACCCTGTTCGTGGGTTGGCATTATTAATGTCATTAAAATAGAAATACTTCCAATGCATTGTACAAATTTAATGCAATCCCTCTAAAGAAATGACATTTTTCAAAATAATGGATCTAACACTCCTGAAATTCATTTAAACCAATAAACACCCATAAATAGCTAAAGCAATCCTTGGAAAAAGGAATATGGGAGGCATTACTTTCCCCATTTTTAAACTGTATTACAAAACAATAGTTATCAAAACAACATAGTATTGGAATAAAGACAGATCCTCAGATCAGTGGAATAGACTTGAATATTCAGAAAATGTTCCCCAGACATACAATCAAATAATCTTTGATAAAGAGACAAGAAATCCAAAACTGAGCAAGGAAGCTTCTTCAACAAGTGGTGTTGGCACAACTGGTTAGCCACTTGCAAAAAAGAAAACTCAGACCCCCATCTAACATCATGCACAAAAATCAAATCCAAATGGATTAAAGACCTTGATATCAGGCCTGAAACCATAAGGTATATAGAAAACACATAGATAAAAAACTATATGACATTGAGAGTAAAGGCATCTTCAAGGAGCTATCAGATTATTAAAGCTCTCTCTATATAATGATTTTATTGTTTACTTTTTTATTTTATACATTTTATTTTATTAAAACAATTGTGATCTAGAATCCTTCATAGTTGAATTTCAGATATACAATAAGTTAGGTTACTTCCCACCACCAGTTTCACTCTCCATCCATCATTGGACCCAAAGGGCATTCTATACCACCACAATTTCCCCCTTGCCTTCCAGGATAACTGGAAGTTTAGATTGTTAAAGTTTAGGTCCCTTAATTCTATTACCATTGCCGTTGGCTTGCATATTTACTTCTGTCCTGATTTATTTCCCCTCCAAAACATCCAAGACCACTAGGATTAAGATCTGAGGCCCCTGGCCCTCAGACTTTCTTTGATCCTTTCCTCTTAGTTTTATAGAAAAATGCAGAATATGTGACAAAGTAAAGTAACCCATGTCCCAAGGTCTATGAAAAAGATAATATCCCCAGTTAAAAAAAAATAAGAGAGAAAAATTACAATAAAAAGTGTGCATATGGCAGGGGATCTTGTTGTTAATGATGATGATGCATAGACACAGCAAAATATGGGGAAAATAGATAGGAAAAACCTTTCGTCTAAAAACAGGGAGACCTTACCAAAGAAGCATCCTGGCATAAGAGCAACTACAGGCTCCAGGCATACTAAATTGTCTAACCCCAAAGTCTTTTTCTGTGGTCCCAGTAAAAAACCCTTCACAATCATGGTTATTGTGGTCAGGTTTCTGTAGTAACAGATCTTAGTTTTTGAGCAGATCCTATGTCAAAGTCAGGGTGGGATGTAGCTTCTTCTGGTTTTATCTCAGTATTAGGTGATAATGAAAAGAATGCTGACCTGAAAGCAGGATGTTTCCATTACCAAGTCTTCAGAGTGGCATATGAACTCAATCTAGAGCAAGTCGATACCAGGAAAACATTAGGGCCTTCCCTGATAGAAGTCCGATTTCTCGTGCTGGTGTAGAAAACTGTGCTGGTGGGGCCAGAGTGGTAGAGCAAGCAATAGGGCATTTGCTTTGCAGGTTCTAACCTAGGAGGGACCATGGTTTGATGCCATGGAGACCTATATGGTCCCCCAAGCCAGAAGCAATTTATGAGCACATAGCCAAGAGTAACCCCTGAGCATCACCCTGTATGACCCAAAATAAAATAAAAAATATCACACACAAAGAAAAAAGGGACTATGCCACATGGTACTACTGATGCATATGGGAGTAAAAATAATAAGCTAAACAATCTCTATAACCTGGTTCTAACAAGAACTCAGCATACTAGAAAAACTTACCTACTAGAATTTCATATTACAGAGATCCAAAAAAAAGGTATGAGGAAAACTGCCAATACATAAGGAGATAAACAATAGTTATAGCTATTAAGGAAACTCATCTAGAAGATATACACTATACGCATCCTCTCTAAGTCTTTTGAAATAGTCTGGGGAGTGGGTGTAAAATCCAGAGCACAGCTTCAGTCTGTGATATGATCTTGTGGATCTGAAAAATGGCTCCCAGCAGCCACAGATCAGGAAATGTGTTCAAGCTGGGTGATCTCAAAAACGGAATCAGAATAGTGAAGGGAGGTGGAGGAAAAGGGGTCTCTAAGATCAAATCAGCAGCAGTATCTGTGACTGCTTCTCAGGTTGAGGCAAGGCGGGCTGGGAATCTGCCTTTTTGCTTTGGGAGCTGGTTGGCAGCTGGCTGGGTGGGGAG
The DNA here is from genome assembly GCA_004027635.1 of Crocidura indochinensis. Taxonomy (NCBI): domain Eukaryota; kingdom Metazoa; phylum Chordata; class Mammalia; order Eulipotyphla; family Soricidae; genus Crocidura; species Crocidura indochinensis. Next base: position 21,723 of record PVKC010004716.1, read on the forward strand.
AACGTTCCACTTCCTGAAGAAGTGTTAAATGGGAGGAAATAACTAGTTGGGGTGAGAGAGTTAAGGGCTAGAAAAGGAATTGTAAGGTGGTAAGTGAGGGGCAGGGTTTATATATAACAGGAGGAAACACAATATACAACATACACAGACATTTACAGATAAACTTAGAGGTGGCCAACCCATACACTAGTGCAAACACATAGACAGACACTAGGGATCGATCCAGTGAACTGAAAAGCTGATCCAGGTAAAATGGGTAAGAATGCTTAAAAAATATAAAGCCATATAAAGCTGGCAAGTCAGATGTAAAGGTTTTTCATTTTCTAGGTCAATCATCATTGGTGAGGGTTACCTTTACTGAAGAAATACTTCATGGGGTGAGATTGTGTATAGAGTATTATTAAAAACAATCAAAATGTTCAAGTCTAGAAAACCAAGAGATAAGGTAATGAGCACTCTAAAAGAAATTTAATCATCATTCTAGAGGGTCTTGAGCATCCAGGTTTATTTCTTAGAAGCAAACAAATCATAAGCATTATGGTATAATAGTAAACTACCTGAAATTGAAACTCAATTACAACAACATACTCAATGAATGAGCTGTAGCAGGAGTTTATGGCATGCTGCTACATATTTGATTGTTTTCTGTGGACATAAACATTAGATTATATTAGCATGCATATAAAGTAGAAAACAAATAGATTAGAAATTTTATCAAAACATTATCTTAATGTGAAATGTCTTCTGAGTCTAATATAGTATTGCATTACAATGTGGAACTAGGGCCATCAACCTGTATTTCCAAATACCACTGTAGACAAAAAAGAATTATTATACACATAGTAAGAAAATTAATTTTCTTGTAGCATGTATTATAGTGTGAGTCCTTAGTTTCCAAATGCATTCTTTACTCGTTTCTGTGAGTAAAAGAATTAGAACATTATTATAGATATCTATAAAGAGCAGTTGATTGGACACTCTTCAAGCTAGACCGTTTTCTCCATTGTGGAAGGTCTCTTTGAGGTATAGAAAAGTATATCTAGCTTTTGCGTTTCTCCTCTTCCACTCAGTTGCTTCTCTTCTTCTCACTATACTGTGAGACTAATGGTGTTCCAGACAGCTACAATTAGACCACTGTGTTGCTTTGTGCAGTTATTCTAATACCAATCATAAGTGATATCATTCTGTATCTATTCTTTTTCTAGTTTACTTCATTTAGCGTTATTATCTTCAAGTTCCATCCAGGTTGGCACAAATTGCACGATGGCATTATTCCTTACAGCTATCTAGTATGTCGTTGCATAAATGTACTACATCTTCATGATCCTCTTGTCTTTGGGCATCTAGGTTGATTCCAAGTCTTAGCTATTGTTCTGAGTGCTACAATTAATTGTGGTGTGCCTACATTCTTTTGGATCAAAAACAAATGTTTTGCATGGGAATAGATACCAACAAAAAAATGAATTGCTCAATTTTAGTGAGAACCCTCCATACTGGTTTCCATAGGGAATGGACCAAACAGCATTCCCACCAACAATGGAGGAGTTTCTTTCTCATCACATCCTTGCCAAGAGAGATTGTTCCCAGTATCTTTGATATGTGCCTCCTCAGTGGTGTAAGATGATATCCCATTGTTGTCTTGAATTGGTTTTCCCTAAGGATAAAGGATGATGAACATTTTTTCATGTATCTGTTGGCCATCTGTTGGTCTTCCTCAGACAAGTGCCTGTTCATATTCTCTCCCAATTTTGATGGTGTTTTTGAGTTTTGTGGAGCTAAAAGTTGTGAGCACTTTGTATGTTCTAAAAGTCAATCCTTCCTCTGATGTGTTAAATGCAAAAATTCTCTTCCAATTAGTTGCCTTCTCCCTATTAGTTCAAATTACTTTTGCCACACAGAAACTTTTTAGTTTGATGTAGTCTCATTTATTTAAGCTTTATGCTATAACTTTTGTCATTGGCAACCTATCATGGAAAATATTTTTGCAGTCCAAGTCTTGGCATGCTCTGCCTAAGGTTTTCTCAAATGAACTTTATGGAATTGGTTCTAATCTCAAGATCTTCAGTCCACTTTGAATTGACTTTTCTACAAGGTGTAAAATATGGATCTGTCTTTAATTTATTACACATAATTATCCAATTTTTCCAACACTGTTTGTTGAAGAGACCGTCTCTGATCCATTTCAAATTTTGATACTTTTTTTCAGAGATAGTTCACCGTATACTTGAGGGTTTGTCACAGGATATTCTATTCTGACATATTGGTCTAAAATATGCCTTTGTTCCAAAATTATGCTGTTTTGATCTATGTCTTTGTAGTAGAGCTTCAAATTAGGTAATGAGATGCCTTCAGTTTCTTGTTTTTCAGTATTTGGCTATCCTAGGTCTTTTATTTTTCCACATGAATTTTACAATTGATTGTCCCAAGTCCTTGATGAAGGTTGTCTGAGTTTGAATAGGGATTACATTGAATCTGTATAGTATTTTAGGTAAAATGGTCATTTTTATAATATTTACTCTTCCATTTTATAAGTACGGAATGTTCTTTCATTTCAGTATGAAATTGAACTTCAATTTCATACTGAAGTGTTTTGAAGTTTTCTTGATATAGTTCTCTCACCTCTCTTGTTAGGTTGATTCTGAGGTACTTGATAGTTTGGGACCCTATTTTAAATGGGATGGTTTCTTTGATCACTTTCTCCTCTAATTCATTAATTGTATAATGAATGTACTGTATTGGTTTATTATTTCTAGGAGCTTTTCTGTGGACTCAATGCATATCATCATCCGTTTGCAAATAGACATATTTTGACTTCCTCTTTTCCGATTTGAATTCCTTTGATTTTTCTTTTCTTGTCTAATTGCTATTGCTAGGACCCTGAAACTATGTTGAATAAGAGTGGATATAGTGTATATCCTTGCTTCTTGCCATCTTAGTGGAAATGCTTTTATTTTCACTATTAATAATAATGTTGGAGGCCTACTCTTCCCAGGTATGGGGTTAGGGGACACCCTATACTGGAGGAATTTTCCCTAGCTTGGGGGGGGGTGCTGCAAGGCTTGGCAGACCTTCAACTGTTCCCCTATTTCCCCCCTACTCCAGGCCTTCCCTGGTTGCCGGCCCAGATGGACTCTATCATGGTCTTCAGGCTTTCCCCCTTTCTTTTTTTTTTTTTTTTTTTTGCTTTCCCCCTTTCTGTCTCGACACTAAGGGAAGGACACATGGGGTGAATGGCAGGCTGATGCAGCATTGGTGTATGTCTGGACATTACCTGACAACCACTGGTATTTTTTTTTCTCTCATAGGTCTCCATTTCAGAAAACGCACGTACCATATTTATTTGAAATAAAAATGGGAGGATGGACTCTTAGTTTGGGAAGAGACCAGTTCAGGTGGGGGTACCATATATTTTCAAAATAAAAATGAGAGGATGAACTCTTAGGCTGGGAAGAGGCCAATACTATTTACCTACTTGTTTACGCCCAGAGGCCTCTTGGCCTCTTCCTTTATTCATTTTGTAACTGTGGTTGATACCATACTAGGTTTTTGATTAATCCCCATAAACGGTGACAATTGAATCTACTGTCTTATGTTAGATTGTTTATTCCCCCTTTTTTATCTTTTCTCTTCATTGTGAACTGTTCAATAAGGTATTTTGGTGAAAGAGTCCCTCTCTATCTTTCCTTCCCTTTGTTATTTGTTAAATAAGAAAGTTTGTAGAAGTGTCCCTCCATTTAACGTTTATATAAGAACCAAGTCAATTGGATTGTCGGACTTCTTCTAGCATCCCCATAGGCTCCAATTTCACCATGTGATACTGTTCTTCCTTTGCATAGGCACATTAAAATGGGAAATCATATTTAAACACATTCTTATATTATAGAGATGGGAACAAATTTTCTTAAACGATGACAATCGTGTCCACTCTCTTAAGTTAGATTATTTTTTTCCTCACTTTTTATCTTTTTTTCTCTTTGTGAACTGTTCAATAAGGAATTTTGGTGAAAGAGTCTCTCAGTTTAATGCTTATGCTTGAACTAGGTCACGGGGATTGTTTGACTTGTTCTGGCGGCCCCCTTATGTGCTGATAATGTCCAGTGGCATTATTCCTTGTTTGCATGAGCACATTAAAATGAAAAATACTATATATACAAATAAGTTCTTATCTAATAGAGATAGGAACACACAAATCTTGTGGTGCAATGGAACCTTATACCCTGAACTTTGACATGATGACCTGGCACAGGCCTCAAAGGTTTGGGCATTTTCCAGTCACCCCTGAACCAGGGAAGCCATCTACGAAACATCCAAAGTTGTCTATGGCATCACCTGGAATGCAATCCTCTACCAGGGAAGACCTTACTGCTGCTCTGACATCAATTCACTCAAAAGAGTCTTCCCTTAACACTGAGAAGATTTAAACAACAACGACCTGCAATACTGGACAGGGCTTTCTGCATTGCCCTTCAATTGTGAGTTGAAATTAGATGCCACCCTGCACCATCCTGACTTCAATGTAGGATATACAGATTCCAGGATCTTCAGTACAGAAACATGATACCAACAACAGAGACTGTGAAAAACATAACTGTATGGACACTACAGACAATGACCAGGATTGGACAAACTAGTTTGCGTGGAGCCTAGAAATGGTCTTATGTCAGGAAACTTCAGGGATAGGGTCTCCGTGTACTTAGGTCAAAGTTTTTCCTTTCCATGACCCCCTTACTTTGGTGGGCCCATGCAAACAATAATTGTCACTCTAACATTGTTTTTACAGTGCTCCTTTTACTCTAACCCTTTAAAAAAACACTAGTAAAATATCTGGAACTGCATATATGCTTTTAGTTACACTAGCATTCTGGGGGATAAAGGAGGGAGATAAGGGATATATGCTTGGGAAGGGATGAAGGGAGGAGAACACTGGTGGTGGAAAGGTCCTCATTTATTGTCACTGTGTACCTTAAATATCACTGTGTAATATTTGTGAAAAAATGAATTTAAAATGCCTCTAAAAAACAGAAAAAACATAATAATGTTGACTGTGAGATTTTTATAGGTAGCCATTACTATTTTGAGGAAGTTTCCATTCATACCTAGTTTGCTAAGGGCTTTCATCATGAATGTGTGTTGGATTTTGTCAAAAGCTTTCTTGAGGTTGAATGCATTTTGGTCTGTCCCAGATTTTTTTTTTTTGTTTTCCAGTGACTTGTATAATTGTTTCCATTCTTTTACTCTCACCCTGTGTCTATCCTGAACTTTTAAGTGTGTTTCCTGCAGAAGCAGATGTAGGTGTTTTGTTTCTTGATCCAATCCACTACTCTGTGTCATTCTATGGGAGAGTTTAGAGCATTATCAGTTAAGAAAACTGTTGACTGAAAGAGCTATTGCTCCATTTACAATTGGGGATTTGATTTCTGTAATTGCTCTTTGAGTAATTCATTTAGGGTTGGCTTGGTTAAAGAAAATATTGTGGTCCTTTTTTGTCCAAGAATGTTTTTAGTTCTCTCTCCTATGTAAATTAGAGTTTTGCTGGGTTTTTGCACTCTAAGTTGAAAGTTTCTGTCGTTCAGTAGTATTAATTTGTCATTTCATTCTTTTCTTTCCTGGATTGTTTCAAATGGAAGATCTGGTTTGATTCTTACATTTTTTTCCATTATACTTGAGGATTATCTTCTCCCTTACTGTTTTAAAGATTACATCTATTTTATTTTATTTTATTATTTTTGCCATTTGGTACATTTTGTTTGTCACTCTTGGATTTGTTGAGAAACCTCTTTTCTAAGGGTGGGGAAGTTCTCTTTTATTATTTCCCCACTACTTGTTCTTTCCATTTCCCATTTTCTTCCCCTTCTGATATTTTCATTAAGAATCTTACTTTTCCATCCAGAGTTTTGTCTCTCTTTCTTTTTTGACTTCTTTATCACTGCTGGCTTGTAATTTGTCATCAATTTTGTGATTCTCCACCTATACTATTCTACTATTATGGCTGCTAACATGTTTTATTAGTTACTTTAGTTCCATTTGTATGGATTCTCTCATATTCTGTAAAAGTTTATCATTGAGTTGGTTGAATTGTTCATCTATAGATTTCTTAATTTCAAAGTCTAGAGACTCCGTCATTTCCATTGCTAAACCATTAAGTTTTGATTTTATGTCCTCATCTATAAGATTCAGGCATTTGGGTTGACTTGAAAATTTGCCAGTATTTCTCTCCAGCTCCCCCACTGTAGGTGTCTTTCTTAGCTTCCCATTGATATTTTCTCTTAGTGGTTTGGAATGCTGGAGTATTTAAGAAATACTGGGTGTTTAAGAAAGTGATCTATTGATTAGTTTATTTTGAAAGGTAGCTTGAGGTAGATTTTCTTTAGATATTATTTTTCCTAAATTAGCAGGATTATCTAAGTATGATAAAATATAGCATACTAGTTTATTAATTTGTTCAGCAGGGTTTTGAGTTGTATATTTTCTAAGAGAAAGAAATACTAGATCTAATCTTTAAGTAACTCTATGATATAAATTGAAATGACTTTGGTTTGGGAAAAGAAAGGCTCATGGGCAGGAGGTGAGGTTTAGTAATGGTACTGGTACCCAGAAGAAGGCTGAGGGAAGGCTGGAAAGAAGGCCCCATTTAAGATTGGTGGAGGGGATTAAGACAGGATTTCCCATAACCAGACCTGTGTTCCTAGGGGACAATCGATCAGCATTGGTATTTGGACCTGGAAAAAGACTGATAAAAAGACCCCAAAAGACAATCTTATTTGCATTTGGTGGAAGGGTTTAAGATGTGAGGTTCTTTATTCCCTCCCAGACACAAACCTGGCTGGCCCCCAAGTGTAGAGGATCATTAATGGCACTGGAACCTAGAAGGAGGCCTGTTTATGTTTTGTATATATAATGATTTTAAATAGGATTTTTTTTTTTTTTTTTGGTTTTTGGGCCACACCCGGTGATGCTCAGGGGTTACTCCTGGCTATTCGCTCAGAAGTCGCTCCTGGTAGGCACAGGGGACCATATGGGGAACCAGGGGATCGAACCATGGTCCGTCCTAGGTTAGCGCAGGCACCTTATCTCCAGCGCCACCGCCCGGCCCCTTAAATAGGATTTTTAGGACCCGGTGAGGTGGCGCTAGAGGTAAGGTGTCTGCCTTGCAAGTGCTAGCCAAGGAAAGACAGCGGTTTGGTCCCTCGGTACCCCATATGATCCCCCCAAGCCAGGGACAATTTCTGAGCGCTTAGCAAGGAGTAACCTCTGAGCATCAAACGGTGTGGCCCAACCCCCCCAAAAAAAATAGGAATCTTAAATTTATTTTAAGATAGACATTTGTATCTGGATTTATTGTACTTTCATATAAATATAACATATATAGTAAATAGGACTTGATATTATTTGAAATGGGACCCACCTTTTTTTGGTTAGCATAGCTACATCTAAGTAGAAATTGTTTCATAACAGTTTATATATGTGCTTCACATATTATTTAACATTTATAAAGTATATAATGCAAAAGAATTAAATAGTTTATTATAAGCATTACTAAATGGTATCAGTTTTTGCTATAAAATTTAGAAATGAAGTATGCCATTTAGTTTTCTCTTGTATATGCTGTCTAGCAGGAGATAGGGCATTTACCTTGCATGCAGAAGGACGGTGGTTCAAATCCCGGCATCCTACATGGTCCCATGAGCCTGCCAGAAATGATTTCTGAGTGTAGAGCCAGGAGTACCCCTGAGTGCTGCCCAGTGTGACCCAAAATACAAAAACAAATTGTATTTCACAAAACCAATTTCAGCACTATGTGCTTTTGTTACACTTTTTACATTACTTAAGTAAATTAAGTACCTATGAAAATCTTTAGCAACAAGAAAATATTGTGATTCAAGCATTTTGATACCAAAATACAAAAGAAAGCAACATTAAAGTAAAAATTTAAATAATCTAATGCATGTTTTTCTAGAACGATTTAAGATAAATATCTTACTAAATATACTGAAATATAAAAGTTAAAGTATTTCTTATTACACGACAAAAAATAGTTTCAACAAACTCTGATTAATGCCTTGGATTCTGCAGCAGATTATCTCAATCTGTTGTAAATAGGATGAATGGGTGAATAAGGCAACAGCCTGTCTGAGGTTCACTGATTCTAAGAAGCAAACGAACAGTAGTCCCAATTAAAATCAAAATTAGAAGAAAATAAGAAGAAATCTCATTTCCTGTGTTAAAATAAAGAAGAAAGTGAGGTGAAATCATAGTCCTGTGAGTAGGGTAACTACCTTGCTCATGGCTGATAAAAGTAGCTCATGCAATCTACAAAAGTGATCTCTCAGTGTAGAGCCAGGAGTAAATCAATAGTGTACAAAACCAAAGCAAGGGGGAAGGGAAAAGAAAGCAGAGAGGAAAGAAAGAAATAAAGGATTCTAATATCTATTTTCTTCATTTTATTATAAAATAAACTTCTCTAAAATAATTAAATGATTCATAAATTTATTGATTTGTAAACCTCACAAATACCCCACTGGTTTTCCCAACCTTTGTCTATGACTACCAGTAAAATAAATATTGACTATATTTTGCATCTAACATGCCCTATATCCCCTGGTTTCTTACAACCAGGTAGGTTTCATTTCCTACCTACTTTTTTTTTTTTTGGTTTTTGGGCCACACCCAGTGATACTCAGGGGTTACTCCTGTCTATGCACTCAGAAATAACTCCTGGCTTGGGGGACCATAGGTGATACCAGGAGATCAAACCGTGGTTTCTCAGTGCAAGGCAGGTGCCCTACCTCTTGAGCAACCACTCCGGCCCCTCCCACCTACTTTCTTAAAGTTTCTTTTCCATAACTGCTATCTAGGAGTACAATTTTGCACTTCAGATGCCAACCACGCACTAACTTTAACCTAGAAAAGCAACTTTCCCCTACACCATGTTTGGGGTGACTTAAATTTGTTCATGTTTTACTACTTTTCCACACCTAGGAGAAACAAAATGCAAACTGGGTTTTTACCTACTCCCGAGCTAAAGAACTTTTTGCTGGCCTTTTCAGATAATTCGCTCTTTTCTGATAGCATGATCATTTTTTTCACGTGAAGAAATATATTAATTACCAATCTCAGTTTCCATCAGAAAGATTTGCCCTTAGAGAGTTTATTTGATTTATGATGACGAATCTCTCAAACAGTTTTGTGCAGTGAAAAGTAAAAGCAACATGGAAACATCTGTTTCGCCATTTTCTATATTACCTGGACCCATGAACTTGGTGTAGTCAGAACCATTTATTTACTTTGTGCAAATGGATATAAGGAAGAGGCTAAAATCTGCCTAAGTCATTAAGGTCAAAATAAACCCTCACAAATATTGATAGCACTCATGCTTTCATGAGCATCTTTAGGGTACAGCTGATCTCTGTGAACAGTGAAAAAGATTTTGACCTTTAGAGTATAATGAGGCATTGACTAACATATCTAGCAGTGCATCAAAGTTCTTCCTCCAATTATACAGGTCAAAATGATTTGTGAATTCATTTTTCTCAAATAGTAGCTTTTGAAAATAAGTTTCTAGTATTAGAATTCAAACAGAGAATTTTTAAAAGGGACTTTTCTTCCTTCTTCTAATACAGGGGTCCTCAACCTTTTTAAACAGGGGGCCAGTTCACTGTCCCTCAGATCGTTGGAGGCTGAACTATAGTAAAAACAAAAACTACGGACAAATTCCTATGCACACTGCATATATCTTATTTTGAAGTGAAGAAACAAAATGGGAACAAATACAGTATGTGGCCTGTGGGCCATAGTTTGAGGTCCCCTGTTCTAATACTTTGTTTCTTCCCCAATTTATCATATTAAAGACTTTCCAGATTTATCTCATCTCTTAGTATTGGAGACTTCCTTGTGCAATACTCAGTCGTCTATATTTATTCTGAACCCTTGGTGACTCCAGAACCATGAATGTTAGTGCCTCTTAGATGCTGTTCACATCAAAAAACTTGCCCAGTGTCACACATCTTTAAGATCTTACTGTTCACTAAACATTTTTGTTTAATTGACTAAGAAACTGGGGCCCGGGAGATAGCATGGAGGTAAGGCATTTGCCTTTCATTCAAAGGGTCATCGGTTCGAATCCCGGTGCCCCATATGGTCCCCCGTGCCTGCCAGGAGCAATTTCTGAGCATGGAGCCAGGAGTAACCCCTGAGCACTGCCGAGTGTGACCCAAAAACCAAAAAAAAAAAAAAAAGAAAGAAATTGATATAAGTTTATTTCTTCTCTGCATAATTGCCTGAATTTGAGCATCTTGGAACATCTAACTGTCTAAGCTACTAAGTGAATTGCCGTAGTATCTTATAAGGGAATTTCTTGCCTTCTCAATAGTCTATTTTCAACAGAGAAGCAGAATGATTTTATAAAGTGTAACCTAGATATATCTCTCCACTGCTCAAACCCTTCCAAAAATAACTTTCTATTTTGTGGAGTAAAAAGCTATGTCCTTACAAGGGCTCCTGTTAACTTTGCAAATTTCTTCTCTTTAGTTGGCCCCTTGTTTTTTCAACTTAATCTTCCTATTTCTTTAAATAAATCATGAATGATCTTGGTTTACACTTTCTATCTAGAATATTTTCCACAATCTAATCATTTTTACCTTTGCTACATGCACTTTTTCAACAAGATCTTCAACCTTTTAACACTAGTTTCCCTTGTTTCTTTCCTCCAAATATAACAATTCATAACTCTGTTTCCCTGTGCTCCATAGTATTCATTTCCTGTAAACATATTATATAATTTGGTTTTGGGGGTGTAATGCTTGTTTCAATTATTGCCTCTTTCTTTCCACCCTCCATTTCTGCCAGTCACCCAGCCCTTGGACATAGATATGAAAAAGTGAGAAAATCCATCACTGTGGTCATGCATAAAGACCATCTGGGGTCTGGAGAGATACCATGGAAGTAGGGCATTTGTCTTGCATGCAGAGGATGTAGGTTCAAATCCCGGCATCCCATATGGTCCCTGGGCCTGTCAGGAGTGATTTCTGAGCACAGAGTCAGGAATAACTCTTGATCACCTCTGGGTGTGTCCTCCCAATAAAAAAACAATAACATTTCCATTATTTTTTCTTCTGCTGATGTATCCTATTTTATCCTTGGAATTAGAGAAGGTAGAGGTAAAAGACTTTAATATCTTTCTGTTTTTGTAGGTACATTTTAACCTCTTATTTGCTTTTAAATGCTCTCTTACTTAAAGGATTTCACTATCTTTCTTCATTGAAAAATTACTGACCATTTTAAGCGAATGGATGCTTTTGTGTTCAAGACAACTCCACAAGTAGAAAGCATTAGAAGAATTAAGTGATATCTTACTCAAATGAGCATCTCTTCTTTAATAGAAGCATAATATTTTAATAGGATAATACAATGTTATGATAATAAGGCAGTCATAGATGCAATCAACTATTTTTGTTTGAATCATAAACTAATACTTTCTACCATATGCTAACTTTATTTAAAGTATAGTTGCTATTTAGATGCAAGGTCTATTTTGGAAAACTGTTCATTCTACTTACCCATTTCTCAGAATATAGTCAATTCAATGTAAAATAAACTTACAAATTCCACATTTTTAAATTAAATTTTTTATCGTGTGAGCGTGCATTTTTTAGGGTGATCATTTAGAATAAATAGGTGTAATTCTACTATCTTGTGCCTTTGAGTCAGTAATGTCAGCTCTCTACTCTGTCACTTTTTTCTTTCATCTGTTCTGGACAGATTCAGACCTTAAGTTTACTAAAGATTGTAATCAGCTAATCTGAGAGCACAGAACGTAAATTTGATGGATTATCATTAATACATGTGTTATATGTTAATATTTTATGGTTAAATAATTTTGAAGTTACAAATTGAGACACAATACACAAGATAATATTAACCTCTGACTATTGCTCTGTGATTAGATTATTTCCTAAAGATGGAGAAAAGATGCTTAAATAGATTCCTAAATTAAATATCATATAGACAAATACTTATGACTTTCTGTCTATATTAGACTAGAAGTTATACAGTTGTAATAGTTCCAACATAAGAAATCTCTCTCCTATGTTAAAGCTATTTAATCAGTAGAAAATGTACATAATGTTTCCCCAGAGCACAATTTAATTTAATTTTAATATTAAACCTCATATTTATAATAAAAATTTTTTTGGCTTTTGGATCACACCCGGCATTCAGGGGTTACTCTTGGCTCTATGCTCAGAAATCGCCCCTGGCAGGCACAGGGGACCATATGGGATACAGGGATTTGAACCACTGTCCTTCTGTATGGAAGGCAAATGCCTTACCTCCATGCTATCTTGCTGACCCCAATAAATTTGTTTTTAAATTATTTAGAATATGAGAAAAATAGCAATGAAATTAAAAGACATTAATAAACTAATAATTGTGATATTAAGAAGTGCCATATTGGGAGGCTGTCGTGATAGCACGGCAGGTAGGGCACTTGCCTTGCATGCAGTTGGACTAGATTTGATCCCCAGAAGACATACAGTCTCCTAAGAATCACAGGGAATAATTCCTGAGTGCACAGCTGGGAGTAACTCCTGAGCATCAACCAGATGTAGCCCCATAATAAAAATTAAAAACAAAAGTATCATACTGGTTTTCTGGTATTTCTTTCATGGCAATATCTATTTTCATGTTCACTCATCTTTACCTCCTTCTACCTAGAAATTCTAACTCCAGGGACCAGAGCATTTATACAGTGAGTAGGGCATTTGCCTTGCATGTGGCCAATCTGGGTTCAATTCTTGGCATCCATATGGTCCCTCAAACCTGCCAGGAGTGATTTCTGAAATCAGAGCCAATAGGTATGGCTCAAAAAAAAAAAAAAAAAGAAAAAAAAGTTCCAAAACAACTCAATAGAAATGAGGACATAATCTAGAATGAGTCATTTTGATAACAGTAGGTCAGCTGTGTATGTGTTTGAATATGATCATGCTTATACAAATGTTCTAGATGGAGCTGGTAGCAAATATTTTCATTTCAATTAGTAACAACAAAAGGAAAGCTTAAATTTGCTTGCCTTATGCATGGCCTCTCATCATATATTGTTTCACAAACCCTGCCAGGAATGAGTGGTTCTTAAATGAAGAACCAAAAGTAAACCCTGATTGACCCAAAAACAAGAAAGGGAAAAAGGAAAGGAAAGAAGAAAGAAAGAAAGAAAGAAAGAAAGAAAGAAAGAAAGAAAGAAAGAAAGAAAGAAAGAAAGAAAGAAAGAAAGAAA